>QLOD02175332.1:0-11456 GCA_003260245.2 Sideroxylon spinosum
TGTGTGGATTTCCTCGCCACATATATTGCCTTCTGCTTTCAATTATTTATGTGATTGATTGTTTGAGATATCTAGCACAGTACACGTGTGAATTTTCAGAAACCCACAACAGTTCGATATCAAAGAGGTAAGAGAAGTGAAGAAAATTCCAAGAGAAGTCAAATCTCAAAGAAAGGTCGGGAAATTTTGTGGATTATAGGAAGAAGTTTGTGAACTGCCTTAAAACTTGGAATGAGATGGTAGAAACTAAGAGACTAATAAAGCATCCTATGATTCCTCCAAGTACCGATTTCTTTTATTAATTAGAGTGACTAGTTTTTTTATTTATATTTTTTAACACTGATATTTCGCTTGATTTTGTAAATTCTGTGGCTCTATTTCTTGCATAAGACAATGATGAGAACCCAATAACAAGTGAGGTTGGGAATGTTGAAAGGACAGTTTTTTTACTAGTTCTTTATCATTTTATTTTTGTTCTTATTGAATAATTATGTTTTTTGGCAAATGATTTATTAATTGCCAAAAATTTTTTAATGACTTTTGAATATACGAGCATTTTGAGTAGTTATTAGTTTTTTATTTTTTTAACATAGATATTTTGCTTGATTCGTAGATCCTGTGCTTCTATTTCTTACACAATGTGATAAAATCCGAACAACAAACGAGACTGGGACTGCTGATAAACGTTTTTACTAGTTCTCTATCCTTTTTTTTCTTTTTTGGTTCTTATTGAGTAATTATATTTTTTGACAAATGATCTATTAGTAGTCTAAAATTTTTAATGACTCTTGAGATTATGCAGAGCATTTTTAGGGTGAACGATCTTAATATGATTGTACGAACCCAATGGCTGAAGGAACAGCTTTTTACTAGTTAACTGTCCTTTTTTTGGTTCTCATTTGTCTAAAATTTTTTAATGACTCTTGCTGGATTATGTAAAGAATTATGAGAGTGGACAGTTTGAATCTAATTCAAAGAGCCCAATGAGCACTGACCCCCAAATTGCTTGATTTTTTTTTCCTTATTCATAGTTTATATATTTTTGCTTAATTTTCTCCATCCATATTTTTTGTTGAATGTGTTATTCATTGTCAGTAATTTTTTTAATGAATATTTTCTTGGAATTGTAGGGAATGAGTTTAAGCCCCTAAAACTGCGATCGCAAAGGTCCAATTGCACGATAATCCCCCATAAAAACCTTCAGTCCTACTTTTGTGTTGGATTCCTGCCTTATGAGAATAGATGAGATTTATGAAAAATCCTAGGTATTATGAGCTACTACTCTATTCTAACACTTTTGATAACTAATCCTAAACCAATATAACAACACAAAACCATATTAGGAGATCTTTCTTGTGAAATATTTTATTTCTGTTGCTATCGAATCAACTCTTAATCAAAATCAAAACAATATTTGGACAAAAACCATTTGGGTAGATTATGAAGATGTATATATTTTCTTAACACATTTGGCTTAGCCCTTACTATAATTTTAACATTAAGATTGCCTCAAGTCCTTGATAAACTTGATCAGATTCTAAGATATTCTTTTGCTTTAATTTGATGTGCCTTTTTCAATCTGTTGGATGAACTCTGTAGCTGAGGGATTTCATTTATCGTAGCGTATGTACAAGTGTAATATTAGGTAGAATTGAAGACTTCAATGAGGAAGAGTTTAGGGTTTTTTGCTCTTTTGCTTGATCTGTGATGATGACAACTTAGTGCTTGATATGTGATGTATGAAAAAAAATATGTTGTGTAAATTAAATTTTTTTTTTCTATTACTATGTTCAGTGCTTGATCTGTTTTATTTTCTTTTGTTGATACGCTCATTGTAAGAAATAAATATGAGGCTTAATATATAAAGAATCTATTGCTTTGTTAAACTCATAATACTAATTTTTGTAAGAAATCAAGGTATACGTATGATTTAGCTGAAATCAGGATCTATAATTAATTTTTGTAGGAAATCAAGATATTGATTTTTTTTTTTTCTGTTGTTCTTCACAGTGAATACAAATTGGACTTTATTTTTTTTCTATTTCTATTTCGTACACACAATTTGATTTTGATTGTTCTTATATTTGTTTTGATTTTTTGTTTGTCACCTGACTTTAATTAAGAGCAACATAATTAATTCTTGACTTCTCAATTCAAGACTGAGCCACATCTAGATTATGTTCCTAAAATACATTCTTGTACGGTTTGGCTGTAAGTTTTTGTTGGTGTTGTTGCTTCTTTTTTGTTTCTAGCAACTATGAAACAGGTTTGTACAAATGAGTGTATGCATTTTCTCCAATTCTTATCTATTAATATTTTCTTTTCTTTTCCCAGAGAGTATTCTTAGAAAGAAATCCATATTGTTTTGTGATTACAATGGTTGTCTCAGTATTTTATTCCATTTTTGACTCCTTGGCATCCAAGAATGCTATTCAATCTTGGAATAATAACAAATCCGTGGAAGGACTATCTACAACGATACTTTGTGGATGATATTTGCAAGTTTCGGTCATTGCATCGAGTTTTAGAAAATTGGGAAATTTATGCATATTGAGAGTGATAGGTCGAGGAAGATTCCTATGCTGAGGTTCTGAGATTGCGAGTCATACATTGGGAACAAGACAAAGAAGTATGATTATCTTGCTATAGGGTATTCTTTTTATATACTCTTCTTTCTGGTTGCCGTTTAATTTATTTACTCTCTTATGTATAAGTGCCATAAGGGTTGGTACTTATTGATTCTCTCTTCACTTACAAGCTATGTTTACATGCATGGTAAGCTCATCTTTTCTTGTTAATCTTTTCTTTTGCGGTTGTCATGTTTTAATTTTTATTTATTTTCTAATGTGCAACATTTGCTGAAACTTTGAAATATGAAGTTACATGTTTTATAGCCACATCCTATTGGGTGATTAGACGGCACAATTTATATTTTTTGGCTATGTCACAATTGTTAAGAGTTATATTTGGAGCCAAAATCCACTCACCTATTCTTAGGTGTACTTTTGATTTTAGGAACTAAAGTCTTACATGGTTAATTTTAAGTTTATATGGATATCCAAAAGGGGAAAAAAAAAAGAAAAAAAGTTTACCCGTCTTCTATATGCTTTTCTAGCATCTATAATAGGCTCTTTTCTGTAAAATGATATGCAAATTTGATTTTTATTATTTATTTGTTGATAAGTAAAAGAGTGTTACTTTCTTTGATCGAAGAATGAGTGTAGAATTCTTGTCTTTGTTTTGTATGTAAGTCTATCTCTATTGTTTATACATTTTTACTGAATTATTTCCTTTGCAGTATTTTTCCTATATATCTCCCTCCCTTTCTCTCTCTCTCTCTCGGAATAATGAATTCAGATAAAGTAAGCCTTGTTGAATTCCTGCTTTTATAAAACTTTAGATAACCCCTTTAGTTAGCAATATTTTAATAAGGCTTAAAATCAATGTTTTATGAAGCTGAATTGTTTTTCCCTTATCTTAATGGCTTAATAAATGTTCTATTGTTCAGTTTCAAAACCTGCAATACCTTCTAAGAGCTAAAAGGAAAATATAAAAAAGTCAGTCATACTTCGATGCACATAAAAAGATTAGGTCAATCTGAGCCCAACACAAGAGTGAAATATAGAGCTATTTTATTTGTTGCATGTGTAAATTTAGAAGTGTTTACACATCTTCCTCTGATGGTATTCTTGCTGTATATTAGATAATCTATCATATTACATGTTTTGTGCATAGTTCGTGGGGGATCGGATGATGATGGGGATATAGTTCATTACGTAGAGTTCAACAAAGAGATTGACATGGAAAATCCTGGTTTGAAAGTTGGTATAAGGTTTGAAAATATCCATGTATTTAGGCATGCATTGAGAGAATGGCTGACTTGAAAATCATGAAGAATGAGGCTATTAGAGTGACCGCAATTTGTAAAATATATTATGGGCTTATAATTCATGCTTCACCTTAGCAAGCTGAAATAACTTTCCAACTAAAGTCACTCTAGCCAAAGCATAATTATGGGAGGTCAAACCACAATCACCTATCAAGTCTTGGTATTTATCGAGCAAGTATTTGGAAAAGCTAGGAGACAATTCTTCAATTAGTCTTGTTGTTTTTCAGAATGAAGTTAGGAAAGACTTGTTGTCGATGTAAGTAGAAATCAACTGTACTAGTAAAACGAAAAGTGAAAGAGAGCATAAAGGGCGACATTAAGGAACAATATGCTAGATTGAGGGATTATGCTGCCACTATTAAGCTACATAATCCAAGTACTTTGATTAAAAATCTAACTGAAAGACCAAGTAAGAAATTGCCTCCTATATTTGTCAGGATGTATGTAATGTACTAAGCTTAACTCCAAGGAGTTTTGAATGGTTGTAGACCGATCATTGAGCTTGATGGTTGTTTTTTGATGGGGTTGTATGGTAGGCAGCTTTTAAGTGCAGTTGCTAAGGATGAAAATGACAATATGTTTCCACTTGCCATTACTATGGTAGAAGCTAAGAATAAGAAATCTTATAATTGGTTTTTAGAGTTGCTAATTGATGACATTGGAAGTGTTGAGGAGATATGATGCTTCATTTAAATAAACAAAAGAGTTTGGAAGTTGTATTTACCCAGCTAATGCCCAATGCTATGTGTTAACATGTACAATTGATATAATTTAGTTTATATATGTTATAGTATTTATTATAGAATAATTGATCAGTAGAGATTTAGTAACTAGTATATTCAGAATGGGTACATTTTTAATTCAGGTTCTAGGTTATGTCTACATAAGATTTTTTCTTATAACATTAGAGAACACAATCTTTAATATAATTCTTTTCTCCTTATTTTACTAGTCCAATTCTCTATATTTTATTTATTTTATCATAACATTAGAGCCTCTTTTTGTGGTTTTTTGATTTTTTGGTGTTTCAATCGTCATAGCACTATTGGGAATCATCTTGAGGTCTTTTTGTTTTGCCTTCCTATCTTTCATTCTGTCTTCTAAATTCTGAAATGAAATAACCAATTGCTGCATCTTCTCGAGATGAGTCTGTAGATTTTTTTTCTCAATCAAATACCATCACACGCGCCTCCACGTGCTACCCATATTTGCTATGCCAGTCTCGCCTTAACCAAGCACCAACCACTAGTTCTTTCTTCCTACACTAGAGCATGCATCGCCACATTAGTGTTTTGGCAATCTATGGCTCATGCATTTGCTTTATTCAGCTTCAACAGATTGCTTTTGCGTGGATACTTTGCCAGACTTCTCGGTGCTTTGCTCACGACAATGTTGCTTTCCATGCATTTACACGTGGCATTGAGTTAGCACCCATGTCCAATTGATCAGCACCTGCGCGGCTCGTGGCCTTTCAGCTTGGTCAAGTTGGTTGCATACTCGGCCTCCATACTAGCTCCTATCTTATGCCTTGCTTCATGTTCCTTCTGATTAATGCCTGCTCGGTTTTGGTTCACGTTGGTTCCTTCTGTCCACTTCTGTGTAGTTTGGTTCTCTCGTTGCAGCTCAACCTTGGGGTTGTATTGAATGTGGTTCAGTTAAATCGGGTCAAACTAACCCGAGACCAATTTTCAACCGGTTTAGCCCCCTATTATTAGTTTTTATCCGATTCAAACTGGTTATTGGCGTTTACAACCCCTTTGATTTTGAATTTGTCCTCTTTGATTCAGAATTTTTCCTCTTTTTCTACCAATTCTCCTATCTCAGTATGCTTATTTATCATAGCCTCTCAAAATGATGTTGTTCACCTAATCAACACCATTCTTGATGGCTCCAATTACAATATTTGGGCCCAGTAGATGTTCGTGTTTTTGATTGGATGTAAACCTTGGAGATATGTTATTAGTCAATGTCTCAAGCCACAGAAATCAGATGAAAAAACACAAGAATAGTTTGAAAACTGCATTGAGCATTGGGATAGTTCTCATTGCAAGATTATTTCTTGGTTCATTAATATTTCCAGTCCTACTGTTTAGAGTCTTCTTCCCAAGTTTCGAAATGCTCACACAGCCTGTGAGTTTCCCACAAATAGGTATAATTACTTTAGTGATGCCACCCTACAATTGTAGTTAGACTCTAAACTCTACCAACTGTGGTTAGAACTAGGTCAATCCATTGCTAATTATCATGCCCAAGTCCATAACCTCTAGGATCAACGTTTTTAAGTTGATCCTTCATTTAAAGATGCTGAATCCATATAGTTGTTTGCAACATATAGAGATGGATGCCAGTTTATCTATTTTATGATGGGATTCGAGATGAGACTACTCATGCTTGGCTTCTATATCGTTCTTCTCTTCCATCCCTTAAGATTGCTCTCACTAAGCTTCTTTCTAAGGAGACCCGTTAGAAGACTCGTTAACTACGAACTATGAATTTACTCATAGCTAGTACTCATTCTCAGGCTATCTTTGTGTGTCTTCCGCTCCTACTACATCTTTAAAACGCAATCAAGTCTGATGCAATTATTGCAAGAAGAATTGACTGCCTTAAATTCAAGGTAAAGCGCTCCAAATCTCAGCCCCACCATCAAGCTACTGCTACATCCTCGTCTGAATGCCCAGATTTAACCATCCCTTCATTTCTTACTACTGCTGATGTTGAGGCTATTGTCCATCAATTGTCACTTATTCTTCCCTTGCTTTGTCTGCCGTCACATGTATGTCTATGTCCCCTTGGTATATTGATTCTGCTTGCTGCTACCATATGACTTCTGATTCTTTCTTACTTTTCCATAAACAGTCTTTTTCATACACCCCATTAATCTATACTACTAATGGTTCCCATATGTTAGTTAGTCATATTGGTTCCATCACTGATCATAATTTTTGCAGATCTAATATCTTTATTATTCCCAAGTTATCCTTAAATCTCCTATCAGTGGGTTAACTTGTTGAATTTGGTTATATTGTGAAATTTTCTAATAATATATGTATTGTGAAGGATCTTTAGATAGACCAGTTGATTTGGATAGGACATAAAGTTAGTCACCTCTCTGAGCTTACTTCTCGACATCATCCTAGCTCATTTTCACCAGTTAATCAGTTACGGCAATCAGCACTACTTCCAGGTTATAGCATTCTCGTCTTGGTCATACTTCATGATATTGTGTCCGTTTATTAGCGTCAAAATTTCATTTGGGACTCGTTGATTTTTCTTCTTTTAAGTGTTTACCATGTCAATTAGGGAAATAAATTGTTTTACCATTTAATAAAAGTGATTCTATTTTTGCTGCTCATTTTGATTTTGTTCATTCTGATATTTGGGGACCTGCACCGATTTCCACTGAGGGAGTCGCTATTTTTTTATTTTTGTTGATGACTTTCACGACATACTTGGATTTATTTATTACATAATCGATCTGAGTTACCCAAAATATTTGATAACTTTCACAAAATGGTCCAGACTTAATTTTCTCGTAAGAATAAAATCTTTCATACCGATAATACTATGGAATATAAAAATAATTATGTTCTTGAAAATCTTGAACAAAATGGGTCTCTTTCTTACTTATTTTATCCTTATACATCCCAACAGAATGGTTGTGCTGAAAGAAAACATCATCATGTTTTAAGTATCATTCGGTCATTTCTCATTTCTACTTCCCTACCTAAAACCTTTTAGGGAGAAGCTGCTCTCACAGGTGTTTACACAATTAATAGGGTTCTTTCTTCCATACTTTCTAATTGCTTTCTTTATGAGCATCTATATGGGAAAGTACCAGATTATTCGTGCCTTAAAAGTTTTGGTTGTACCTATTTTGTTCTTCTTCCCTAATTAGAGCCTACCAAATTAGAGCCTCACTCTTGCTTATGTTGTTTTCTTGGATATGGTATAGAACAAAAGGGCTATCGCTGTTATGATCCCACTTTTGAATACCTATGTTTTTCTCGACATGTTCAATTCTGGGAACATCACTTATTTACTGACATGATCAAGCTTCCGTCTACCCCTTCTTATCCTTTACCCATTTTTATCGATCCATCTATTCCTCTCTTTCTAAATACTAGCATTTGTGATGCATGTTGTTCAAACTCTCAAGGTAACCACTTGACGTCCTCATCCAGTTCATCCGGCAAACTTGTAGATTCCTCATCTTCACCTCTGCTCCTAAACCTTCCCTTGCTGTTTTTACTCCTGAACCTTCTCCATCATCACTTGAGTTTCACCATCCCACCTGAGTAAAAGCTTCTTCTTCTTATCTTAAAGATTACTATTGCTATTTCGCTATTGCTTTTCTTTATGAGCCTCACGATACATCCCACCTGGGTAAAAGCTCCTTCTTATTATCTTAAAGATTATCATTACTAATTTGCTATTGCTTCTATTTATGAGCCTCATGCGTATTGCAAGGCTAACCCTGACTTACTTTAGCAGCAAGCAATGCATGATGAATTTAATGATCTTTTCTTTATCCATACTTGGGACCTGATTGACTTGCCTTCTCATAAAGCTATAGTAGGTGTAAATAGGTTTATAAAATAAAGACTTCAGTAGATGGATTGGTGGAGCATTATAAAGCTTGCCTTATTGCAAAGGGATTTACTTAGGAGTATGGTATTGCTTATAAGAAAACATTTGCTCTCATGGCTCGCTTGACTTTCTTTCAGTCTTTACTTGCCGTTGAAGCTATTCGACAATAGACATTATTCTAGATCGATGTTAAAAATGCCTTCCTTAATGGCGACCTTAATGATGAGGTCTGCATGACACTTCCTTCTGGATATTCTCATTCTCCTCAAAAAGTTTACGAACTTTACAAGATACTTTATGGGCTTAAATAGTCTCCTAGGGCTTGGTTTTCTAAATTCAACTCTATTTTAACCTAGGAAAGGTTTGCTCCCAATGCCTATTACTCTGCATTGTTTATTCGTCACATCTCTAATGATATCATTCTTCTACTATTTTATGTTAATGATATGGTATAATTGGTGATGATTTATCTGACATCAAGAAACTTCAATAGTTTTTTAGTCAACAATTTGAGATGAAAAATTTGGGCACACTTAACTACTTTTGGGTCTTAAGGTTACCTCCAGCTCTCAAGGATATAATCTTTCACAGGCTAAATATGCTTTTGATCTTCTATCTCGTACTGGTCTGACAGATAATAAAACTATTGATAGTCCTTCAGAGTCCAATGTGAAGCTACATGTAATTGAGGGAGGACTCTTATCTGATTCTACTATTTATGGACAGCTTGTTAGAAGTCTCATTTATCTCACTGTGACTCGTCTTGACATTTCGTATGTTTTCACTTTGGTCAGTTAGTTTATGCATGTACCCCAAATTATTCACTATACAACTATTCTTCAGATTTTGAGGTATATCAAGAGTACTTTATTTCATGGGCTCCTCTTTTCCTTATCTTCTCCATTATAGTTGCGTGCTTTTTCGAATACTAATTGGGATAGTGATCCTACTGATCGTCTTCTACTATTAGTAACTACTTTCTTCTTAGTACTTCACTTATTTCTTGATGGAGTAAGAAGTAGTCTCTTATTACCCGTTCTAGCACCAAGGTAGAGTATCGTGCACTTATTGATACTACTTATGAGCTCCTTTGGCTTTGCTGGCTTCTTGCATACATGTGTCTTTTTTTCACTAGAAGTACTCCTCTGTATTGTGATAATATTAGTGACATTCAAATCACCCATAATGATATCTTTCATGAGTGTACAAAGCACATCAAAATTTATTCGCAATCATGTCAAGCAACACACTCTGGTTACATCATATTTCCTCTACCAATCAACTTGCAAACACCTTCCCCAAGTCTCATTCCCTTGACTGTCATTGTGAGCTTGTATCCAAACTCAAGGTGGTATTTTCTTTACCATCTTGAGTTTGAGGGAATGTGTCAACATATACAATTGATATAATTTAGTTTATATATGTTATAGTACATATTATAGAATAATTGATTAGTAAAGATTTAGTAACTAGTATATTCAGAATATGTACATTCCTAATTTAGGTTCTAGGTTATGTCTATATAAGAGTCTTTCTTGTAACATTGGAGAACATAATACAATTCTTTTCTTCTTATTTAACTATTCCAATTCTATGTATTTCATTTATTTTATCAATTTGTGTAATTTTAATTTGCATATGATCTCCATTTACTACAATGCCATTCATGAACATCTACATTTTTTTTTTAAAGTAAATACTAAACCAATGCTAACAATTTTGGTAAAGTTTCTATTGAAATACATGGTTATCTAAATAATTTTTTAACAATTATTTAACAAAAAAAATTGTCAAACAAAACAAAAGCAAACCAAAATTAATGATTTAATTTATTGATGTCCCTTTGGTTAGCTATTTTGTTACTATTAAACATCTTACACGCTGATTAACTTCAATATGATTTAAATTTTGGTACCAAAACAAAACCTCTATATTAAAGTCAACCACGTGGATGTTATGACATAGGTGGCAGCTATTTTCATTTTATTTTATTTCAATTTCTCCTTTCAAGAGGTTATATTTGGTCATTATACCGGTTTCTGATATTCCGAATTTGAAATACGTAGTGTAAATGCATGGCAGAAAGATCTGCCAGCCATGAAGCGACCACCACATTAAGCAACAAAAATTTTAGTGATCTCTCTACCAAATGGCACCTTAGTAGCCCAGCTTTTTTTTCCCAAATAAACACTAAGGCTCCGTTTGGTATCTTGTGCTGATGGAAGCTTCCAATTACTAAAATGACATTTGATTTGTTTTTTCATTTTTTCTTTTCGTTTTATATGTTAAAAGCCCTAAAATAAGTAAATAAAAAATACTCTATTTTCCTTATTTTCAGATTTTTTATATTTTTAGATTGAAAAACACTCAAAATAACTTTTTATCATTTTTTATTTTATGAATAAGTAAATAAAAAATACTCTATTTTCCTTATTTTCAGATTTTTTGTATTTTTAGATTGAAAAACACTCAAAATAACTTTTTATCATTTTTCATTTTATGGATAGACTCATTCCTCTTTTCGAAAACAAATTTTGAAAACACAAATGACCAAATACGTTTGAATTATTTTCCTTGTTTTCAAAAATATAAAATAAAAAATAAACTCAAAACAAAAAATAAAAAACAGAAACAAAAATGTAAAAATAAACCAAATGAAACCTAATTTTTTAACTTTTTTTAAAATGATCAAAATTACCATCTTATATTTTAACTAAATGTCAAATTAACAAAAAAACTAAAAAACTAGTTACTAACCAATTATAATTTTTTCTCAAATGATCAAAATTATCATCTCACATTTTAACTAAATATCAAATTAACAAAATAATTAAAAAACTAGTTACTAACCAATTACAAAAAAAAAAAAAACTAACTTCTTTTTCTTTCCAAACCAAATCAAGATTTACTCTATAAATTAACTAGTTATTCCAATAATAGCATAAAACATATTGTGCATATCCATGTAGTGCACCTA
>QLOD02175339.1:0-11456 GCA_003260245.2 Sideroxylon spinosum
AAATATTTTAGTTCATTAATTTAAAAATTAATTTAAATTAATAAAATATATTTCATATTGACTTGGTTAATTTAATTGATATAATTAATGAAGTTTAATTATTTTAATTAAATTATTTTGAAAAATAATTTAATTCAACACAATTAAATTATTTAAATATAATTTAATTATATTATTTTTAAAGCAATTTAATAAAATGTATTTCTTACTAATTAAATTGATTTAATCAATTAATTAAATTTAATTCAATAAAATAAAATATATTAATTATAGTTTAATTCATTATTTATTAAAATAAATTATTAAAATATTTTTATATCAATTTAATTAATTAAATTTAGGATAAAGTACAAAAGCTACCCTACACTTTATCCTCAATCTCACTTTGGTCCAACTAGTTTCAATTATGATAGTTAAATTCCTGTACTTCCGGTCATGTTGCAATGTAGTCCTTCTCTCTGTTACTTGCTAATTGCAACTGTTAGGCAGGAGGTTAAAACCATTATTTTTTACAGGATTAAGGTTTGAGGGAAAGGGAGTGGCGGCTGAGTAACTATGAGGCTACCATTACAGTGCCAGCGCCAGCACCGAAAACTAAACTCGTTACATGAACAAGGGCCGTTGAAGTTATTGAAAGAGCCGAAAAACAGGAAGGACAAGGCCAGAGCTTTTGAGGCCGATTGGAGGGTTTTTGGGGCCAAGCCCATTTACAAATTCACTAGAATAACGTCGGTAGTTTGGAGATTATTTTCCAATGCAAATTGAAAAAGAAAAAAAAAAAGAGCATATCTTTGACCTTAGCATAAATCATTGAAATTTTTTAATTAAAATAAGCAAAAAGAAAAGGAATTTTATCTTGATTAGGCATGAACCAATTCAAGAGCAACCCTAGTTTTTTTATCAACAGTGTGAATGTAGTTAGGGTTTGCTTTAATCGGAGAATGAGAAGAGGTAGCCAAACTAATATTCATATGGGATGGTACGAACTCATCATGAAATAATTAGAAACGACCAAAACATGGTCGGAGGTTGCATTCACATCATCCAAAATATTGGGTGGTGAATCTAGGAGTTCTTAAGTAGTTATGGTGGTTGCTAGGTCACTGGAAAATCAAGCCTAACCCCATAAGATTTCAAGTGAGAGGTCGACGAGCACAGGTTCAGTGGCGTCGCAGGTAATGGTAGGATGGCACAAAAAAATTAAGAAAAATTAAAAAATCTAGAGAGAATTTTTTTTAAAGAAAATAACGATTTTACCCTTACCTTAACGGATAGCAAACGAAATGAACACATTGTTGTTTGACCCCAAAGTGAGACTGAAAGAAAAGTGTAGGAGTGATTTTTGTACTTTACTCTTAAATTTAATTACAATTAATTTAATTTAGTCAATTATTAATAATCAAATAAATTATATTTAATATATTAATTTATTTATTTTTAAATATTATATATATATTAAACTAAATAAATTGTTAATTATTTATATTAATTAAAATTATTATTATTTTAGTTATATTATTTATCAAAAGTAATTTTAATTCAATAAAAAAATCTACCATCACCAGCCCTAATTTCATCATCAATCAGGAATTAAAAAATTAAAAAATAAAAATAAAACGAAATCAAGTAATCCAATGTTAAATGCATAACAACTTCTATTGCTTGCATGTTAATCATTATAGTGTATATATGTTGAACAAAATATATTTTTTATTTTTTATTTTATGAAATTATGATTGAAGAAAAAAATTATTTTTCAGAATGGTCGGATCCATGTATATGGATCAGATTTGAATCTTGCAAAATTAGATTTACTATTTTTGAATCTAGATCAGATATAGTATTGTTAGATCTGGATTGGATCTGAATTTGACAGATCTGATTCAGACTCAACACATTGATAAACTTACTTTAAACACCAGCAATGCTCTAGCAAAATATTATATTTCATATTAAAAACTATTTATAAATTATACTAACATTTTGTTGTTTATTTATATAGTGAGATAAAAAATAAATAAATAAGATATATTACATAAATATTTTGATTATTTCGTTATTTCCATTCAAATGTTAAACGAAATATTACCAGTTAATGTTTGGTATTCCATTCGTAAAACAAAAGGTATTATTATAATATTATTGATATGAGATGTATTTGTATTTAATCAAAATTTTGGGGAAGAATTTATGTAATTTACCCTCATATATACAAATGATTAATAGCTTTATTTAGAGTTGTCACTAAATCAAAATCGGCTTCCTTATAAACTTTGCATTTCCCCATATTTTGTGTAACTAAGAAAATCAAAGGCAACAATGATTAATGCTAGTTATTTTTTTCATGAAAATTTCTTTTCCCACCTCTTACACATTCACCCCCTTGAGACCCCAACCCCCTGCCCAAATTACAATTTCGCCCATCCCCTTACAATATCATACATATATATAATTATTTGTTAATCTATTTACTTATTATTTTTATCTTGTTAATTAAATTCATTTATTTAATTATCTTTTAATATCTTTTTTTGAATTTATTTATTTAATAGTCTTTATATCTTTTATTTATTATATTAATGTTTTTCTACTTTATTTAATATTTATCTTTATATTTAATGATGATTAGTTAATGTATCAAATTTATCTATTTATTATATTTATTTAGTATTCTTTATATCTCTTATTTATTATATTTATATTTTTTCTACCTTATTTGATATTCTTTATATTTAATGATCATTGGTTTTTTTTATAGAAAAAAAGTTTAAGAGAAAAAAGTTTAAATAAAAGAGAGAATTAATTAACTAATAATGAATAAAATAAACAAAAATCAAAAAATTAATTACAAACTAGAATCCAAACAATTATAAAGAGTTTAACAATAATGGCTATAATGATTAATCACGCACGTTCAGATACACCAATTATTTAGATTTAACTTTATATCAACTTTATCCAACTTTAACTTTATGTCCCCATCCAGTTTTAACTTTATGTTAACTTTGTCCACCGTTAACTTTATATCTCCATTTATCTTTAACTTTATGTCAATTTTGTCTATCTTCATGTCAACTTTATATAAAAAATCAAATTTTACTTTTAGCATAAGATGCCTTTGCTTTTTATGTGTGATTGTAATAAGGCCACGTATTTGTAACATGTGATGGCTCTGTCTTTTTTTGTAAACAGCGTTTGTAAAAACTGTCCATATGTCTATCATGCCTTTAAAATATTATGTTTGAGGTCCGGAATTTCAAGTCTGCTAGCTCTTCTCTTCACCTATAAAAGGGGACTTCACCCCCAGTTGTAGAGACAGAAGCTGCTGCTTGTTGTTTATACTCAGCTTATATTCCTCTTTCTTTCCTGCTCTTTTTCTTTCAATCTCTCTTCCTCTCTTCTTTCTTTTTAGAACAGACTTCTCATTTTAGTAGAATATTATGGATGACTACAACTTGGGTTCATTTTCATATAGTTAATCACTTGAGAATGATGTTCTAAGTGGGGAGAGCATCTCCAATAATAGTCATAATTATACACCAAAATTTACTACAGACTAGGTTAGTTATTATCGTTATATTATGCGTATTCGTTATTTATTTTGAAAGTAGAAAAATTATGTCAAGAGTGGATAATGTTGCACTTATACATCTTCGTTATATTTTTTATATAGATTTTTGAAAGTAAAGAAGATATGATAAATTGGGCAAAGAGAGTTTGTCTGGACAATGGTATTGTGGTGGTTATTAAAAATTTTGCTAATTTAAATGGTGGCAAGCTGCCAAAGTGCCATCTTATGTGTGAAAGAGAAGGAAAATACAAACTACCATGATATCTCGTTGATGGGAAATTCCTAACAAGAAATACCGGGACTAAAAAACGTGAGTGTTCATTTGAGCTGCGAGGTATACCAATGCCTCCAAACGGTGTGATGTGGGGTTTAAGGGTTATCTGTAGTTTTCATAACCATCACGTAGTAGAATATATTAATGGCCATGAGTACCCGTCTAGGTTAAAACCAATAGAGAAACAATTTATGCTCGAGATGGCCAACAGCACCGCACCTCGTGAAATTCTTAGTATTTTGAAAGAAAAAGACCCACCAAACACTACGGGAATCAAAAACATTTACAATGCCACTTTCACAAACAAAGAAGAAACGAGGCAGTCTAACTTTTATTCAGTGTGTCTTGGAGCAATTAATTAAGAAAAAATACCTTCATGATTACCTTACAAATCTAGACACTAACAAAATCACAGATATTCTTTGAGTTCATCCTAAAACCTAGAGCTATCTGTTAACTTTTCGTCTGTGTTGATCATTGATGTCTCATACAAGACTAATGAGTATCGGATACCACTATTAGAGGTAGTGGGTATCACATCCACAATGAAAAGTTACTCACTTTTGTTCACCTATCTTCATAATAAGAGGAGAAAGCAACTGACATAGGTATTATCAACAAAGAAGTGGATGGTTGAAAAGGGGGCATCGTTGCCATTGGTTTTTGTTTCAGATCGGGATTTGGCACTTATTAATGCCATTGAAGCATGTTTTCCCATGGCATGTCATATCATTTATATTGCACATAAACCAGTACGTAATGAAGAATGCAGCCCCATGTTGGGTCTGGAGTGGAAACGCTTTTACGCGTCACGGGACTCACTCATTAATTCATCGACACAGTGGTCTTACCATCAAAAATGGGAAGTCATACTTGAGAAGTTTAAAAAATTCAAGGGTGTCCTAAATTACCTTTGGGAGACATGGCTACACCCTTATAGAGAGCGGTTCATTTCAGCATGGACCGATACATGTATGCATCTCAGGAGCAATTCAAGTTAAGAGTATGGTCACTTTATAGTTTTACTATTTCAATTCTATTCATTATTGTACTACCTTTGAAAAAACTTTCTTGTTAAAACACAATGCCATTTTTGATTAAAGGGCGAAGTTTGCACTTGCGAGGCTGAAGTCATATTTGAGAGATACCATGTCATTCCCACAAACATCTTTTGAAAAAATACACAAGATGTTGAGAATTCAGTTTGGAGATATTCAAAAGTCATTCGAGAGATCTCTCAACATTCCACGCCATACGCATTTACATGAAGACATTTTTAATCAAGTAAGGTATTCGATTTCATAAAAGGCAATGGAGTTGATTTATGCTCAGCTGAAATGCGTTGAGGAAGCATCTCACCAACTAGTCGGCACGTGTAACTATTCAATCAAAATAATATACAGATTTCCATGCGAGCATGATCTTGCATATTACCTTCACTTTTCTATTCCAATCCCGATACAGGGTATTGACGCTCATTAGAGCACGATCCAACAAGACATCTCACGTTGTTGAGATATTAGATGGGATGGATCAATGTATGCAAGAGCATATGATAGACAAGTTTCTCGATATGACAGATCCATCTCAAAGCACAATTTGAGCCCCTTCGTACAACACAGAACATAGAGATCAACCTAAAGGCAGAGATGAACAAAGCAGAAGTCGCATGCCTTCTTATGGGGAGGCATCCACTTCAGGATTTAGAGCCACTCAACCGACTGTAATGTCTCGAGGGAAAGGGAAATGTAGGAGGGGGTCGCGTATTGCCCTATGGTCACTCTCCAATTCTACCCATTCATGACACCTACATTACAAAATTACGTGTGACTTATTAGTGTTATATTTCCCACATTGTTAACGTTCAAGCTGACAGTTATTGTAGATTTAGTACAATAGCCGCACTAATTGAGTATGACGAAAAAGGTTGGGGTCAAGTACGACACGACCTTATGTAAGAGATTCAATAGAATAAAGATCTATATGATCGGATTTATCCATTAAACGGCTTGGCAGACAATCTATTACACTTACTACATTGTTTCGAGCCGTTGGCACCAGAGATACTTTGGATGGACTCTATGATTTTGAAAATTATCATCGCATCAAGGTACAACTTTGTACTACATACATTTGGTGAGAATGTTTGGAGTTGTTATACTCACTTTTCATTAAGGTCCCTCCAGTTCTAGACCAAAAACGTCAAGAAATAGCTATTGCTCATGTTGGCAGGGACTTCATGCAAGTTTTCTTACACCCTTACTACCCTGTACCACCCTTCCCAACATGGTGGTGGGAACATTCATCGTACGAAAGCTAAAAGATGGGCTGCTCGTTATAGAATACATAATCAGTTATGGTACGAAGTAATGGGTTTATCACCGAGTACGCCAAGAGGAGATTTTGGAGGTAACATAAATTAAAATTTGTATTTTTTATATATCTTTGTGTATTTCTTTTTATGTATTATTACATGTACTATTCTCTAAACATAAGTAAAACAGGATTGGTTTAAGAGACTTTTCATTTGGGAAAAAAGTATTTGTTATCGTTTTAGCCACAAATGAAAAATTATTGTTAATATAAAAGAGAATATTTTCTATTATGCATAAGTAGTGATAAATAAATTAATAAATAATCAAAAGAAAATTGAATGAATAAAGAAACACAAAATAAATAACAACAAAAAGAATACAAGATTTATTAAACAAATAAAAGAGAATAAATATATAAAGACTATTAAACAAGTAAAAGAGAAAAAAATATAATACAAAGAAAAAATAAATGAGGTAAAAAAAATAGAAGAATTACATTTAAAAGTTAAATAAAAGAATAAAACGGTTAAATTAAAATAAAAAATATAAATATTAAAAAGAAAAAATAAATCAAATAAAAAAATAAAAGAATTAAATTAAAAAGTAAAAAGAATAAAACAACTAAATTAAAAAGTAAAATAAAGAAATAAATAACTAAATTAAAAAAGTAATTCATTTTAAAGAGTAGGGATATTAAGTTAATTTGGGAGGGATATGTTTTGTCCGGGCGGGGGGGCAGTTGTTAGGAGGGGGAAAAGCAGCCCTCTTTTTTCATCAATCTGGTCCCAAGATGCAAGGAGATATATGCAAAAATATGGATACGTATGAGATGGGTATCAATATGAACGACAATGTTAAAAAAATTATGGATGCAAATATGACAGATATATAGTAAAAAAAATTATATTAGTTAAATATGTTAAGTATTTCTATATTTTTTTTTCAATTTCACTTTAGGTCTTATACTTCAAATCACAACACTTTTATCCCCTACACTTTTAATTTAGTTGTATTTTACTCCTTTCAAAATTATTGAAGAAAAATGCAATATGTAATGGACATGGAGCAATTTTCGTCACTTTTTTTTTTTTTTTTTAATGATAACATTTGGAAGTGGCAAAATGAAATTGAGAACAAAATATAGGATACTGATTATAATTTATCAAAATATAGTCTATTTATTTAATATAAATGTGATTTAATATAAATGTGAATATAATATATACACGAGAACGCAACTGAGGCTCCGTTTGGGAACCTTCACCTGGTAGCTCAGCTACCAATTATTAGTTTTTTAACTTTTTCTAAAATTATCAAAGTTTCCTCTTTATATTTTAATCTTCTTTTAAATCTTCAAGGGTAAAAATGTCAAATTAACAAAAAGTTAAAAAACAAACTACTAAAAAGCTAGTTTTTTTCCCTTCCTAAACACAAAAAGTTAGTTTTTTTATTAACTAACTACTAGCCAGTTACAAAAAAAGTTAGTTTTTTTGGTTGTCAAACCAAGCCTGAATATACAATTTAAAAAATAAAATATTATAAAATATAAACTAAAAGATTTATATAATTTTTAGAGGTATGCATATATAGTGAGCCTTATCTTAATTATGAATTTGAGGAAAAATAAAAATTTAAGTACCCCACATCAAGTAACCTATACAGATGCATCCAATGTATTCACGGACCCCTGCTGAAGTACTAGGTGGCTATGATTTGTCACCACAACTGAATCTAGCGCAGGTCTCGACTTCAATTTTTAAAATCGTCATATTAAGTGCGTCATCTCTCTTATATAATGGCTCCGTTTGTAATTCTACATTATAATATAAAACTCTATAAATCTCTATAAATACGAATTACGAGACTGTACGATTTAATCTTTTTATTCACTGCACAAATCACGAGACATTAACTTTTATATAATTTTATACAACTTTAAACACACCCAATAATATCTAGATATAATACACGCTATATTTAGTCCCTCGGCCCAGCTGAACTGGCAAGTGGGTATGCTCCCCACCTTGTTGGGAGATTTCGAGTTCCGTGATTTACCTGGGAGCATGGTTGAAGGATCGATCATGTTTTTCACAGTTTGGCAAAATGGGGTGGGTCCAAAGGGCTATGCCCACTCGAGGTTCTGGGTTAACAAAAAAAATAAAAAATAAAAAATAAAAAGAAATACACACTATATTTAGAAGTATGTCACGTTTAGACATGAACTGATGAATCCGTCGAGAGTATTTAAATTTATTATGCTCTCATCGGATGCACCATATGATATGAATAGACCAACTCGTATCATACCTTATTCATATTTGAATATTACTGCTGTTTGAATACTCATTTCTAAGTGCAGAAATCTATATTAAAATACAAAAGTTAACAAAGGTTACGTTTGGTAGCATAAATTTTAGTAAAAAAATATCAAATTTTGTTTATTAGATGTTCGGGAGAATATTAAATTTTATCACTTTTTCGCTTTGTTAAAGTAACTTCTTAACTCAAAAATTATGAAAAACTATTAAAAATTACAAAAAGTTACTAAAGTTACTAAAAATTATCAAATTTTGTTAAAAATTTTACCAAATATTCAACAGTTATAAAAAAATTATTAACAATTATTACTTGTTTCACTGAACGTATATAATTAGTAACTTTTAATAAAAAATATCAAAAATTATTAAAAATTATACCTCCACATGTCTCAAAAATTTTTCATTTTGGGGGTGTTTGATAAGTTAAAAAATAACCAAAAAGTATAATAAAAATATAAAATTTTGATATAAAAATAATGTATGACAAAATTTCATTGAAAAAAATATTAAAAATTAATAAATTTTTATTGGTTTTTGTTTAACCAAACAGCCTTTTATGATAATTTCATGGCTGAAGTTAGGCCCAACTTCTGAATCGAGCAAGCTCTTTTCTTAGCCCAAGAAATACACAGTCATAATTGTTACGCAAGTCCTGAAAGGAAAGCTCGTTGTCTAAGAAATGCTTGAACTCTTTTGAGTTCAATAATAGTCTCGGTGCGTCTGCAACACCACGCTTTATCGAGCTTGTTTGGTTGGGGAAAAAAAAAAAATAACTAAAAAAGACATAGTAGAAATATAAAACTTTAATATAAAAATAATATATGATAAAATTTTATGAAAAAATAAAAAATTGATGGATTTTGATTGATTTTAACCAATCAAACATCCCCTAATTTTTTTTAAATATTTTTAAGAATTTAATTTTTTTAAGTCAATTTATAAGTTACGAAACAAAAATTTCTATTAATTTTTTATCACTTCAAATGAAATCTCTACTAATAAACCATTTAGACAAGTAATTGATCTGTTAAAAATTAAAAAATTTATTAAATTTTAGATTATAAGTATTTAATATGTTTTTCAAGAAAATGTAAAAAATTTAAAAAAAATTAAAAAGATTAATAAAAATCAAAAATTTTTGGTGTTGGAAAAATTTTAAAAATTAAAAGATCTCAACGCTCCGAACACGCAAATCTCATTTCACCAAATTAGCCACAGCAAAGCAACAGATATAGTGATGCTTCATCACCACGCCAGACTTTCCTAAAGTTCCACGAAGCTTCCTTGTAGTAACCCGACATTCCAATTCATTCAAAAGCTGATTATAGTTTGTTCGATTGACAGCAATTACCATGAACATCAGGCTCCGTTTGAAAAGTTAAGTTGCATTCGGTCTATTTTTTTGTCTTTTTTTTTTTTTGTTTTTTTATGTCTTTTATATTTGAAAAATTCTAAAATAAGAAGACAAAAAACACTCTGGAATGTTTGGTTAAAAAAGTTTTGGTAAAAAAAGTACTGTAAAAGTATAAACACATGACATAAAAGTGATTGGTAACAAAATTTATTGGAAGAAAATACAACTTTTTGTAACTTTTGGTTGTTTTTATGCGAACCAAACAGGGCCTCTATCGTTCTTGTTCTGAAAATTTTCTTGTTTTTGGTCGAGAACCCTCAAAACGATTTTTTGTTATTTTTCATTTTATGTGTAAATCCACTTTCTATTTTCTAAAACAAAATTTAAAAAAAACAAGTGACCAAATACTTTTTGAACTGTTTTTCTTGTTTTCTAAACTACAATATCGAAAATGAACTTAAAACACATAATAAAAAACCACAGAAAATAAAAAATAAAAAAATAAACTAAATACCATCTTAACTAATAATCAACTATTAAAAAACAATTAATTTTTTTCCCCGAAATTAAGACAACATTTTTGTAGGGTCAGAGCAATTATCAAGCACTTGATGTTTATTTAATTTTTTTTTTTTTTTTTTTTGGGTCCACTTTCCAAAAGCAATCCATTATCACCAGAACAGCGATGGGTAGTTTTGTATTGATCAAAAGCTTGACCTTGAAGCTTGCTTTCACATGCACAAAAATCTGTATAACTTGATGCTTTAGTCAAGGAAGAACTCATGTAGACAGAGGCCACATAAGGAGCACGCTTAATTGTTTCTTATTTTTATTGTCCCCCTGCACGTCGTTTGTTCGAGTACGTGCTAATTTTTCTGGTTTGTTAAAAAAGAATAGCTTCATATTTAGTTTATTTTTTTAATTTTTGTTTTATATATTTTATTTTTTAAAAATTTTAAAATAAAGAATAAAAATGTTCCTTTTTTTTATTTTGAAATATTCTTTATTTTGGAATAAAAATACTCAAAACGAATTTTTTATTTTTATTTATATGTAAATTTATTTTCTATTTTTCTAAAATAAATTTCGAAAACATAGGTGATCAAATTTGTTTGAACTATTTTTCTTGTTTTAAAAAATATAAGATGGAAAATAAGATCAAAACAGAAAATAGAAAATAAAAATAAAAATAAAAATAAAAAAAAACCAAATTAAATCTTAGTTTCTTTTTATATTTTTAGAAATAATAAAATTTATTTTTTATATTTAAAAATTTTTTAAATTATAAATACCAAAACTATCAAATTAATAAAAAGTTAACTATCATCTTTTGTTTTTCCTTCTCAAACACATAAAAAAAAAAAAGAAAGAAAAAACCAATATTTTTAATAATTAGCTTAAAAAAAAAAAAGCTAATTTTTTTGTTTTATTTCCCCAACTCTACCTAACTCTCAAACAATTAAAGAATCGAAAAAAGTAAAATTGCAATTTCACATTTTCATATTCGTATCAAATTTCATTTAAGGTATAATTACTCTAAAGTTTTGAGTCATTGTAATATTAAATAGTCACAAGCATGACCGGTTAATAGATGGTTTACATGAATTATTTAACGAAAGATTTG
>QLOD02175445.1:0-11439 GCA_003260245.2 Sideroxylon spinosum
TTTTTTCACCAAAATTTAATTTCTATTTTTAGAATCTATAGATTTTAGACATATTAATTGTATTAGTATAAAAAAAAGAAAAAATCGAAAAAATTCGCGCTCGTTTACGCAAAAGTTATCTGATTAGTTAAAATAATAATAAAAATTTTTAATTTTTTTAAATTTTTGTAATTTTTAACCAAACAGACATAATTTATTTATTCATTTTTTATGAATGTAATTAACAACTCTAAAGGTATAGCTTTTAAAAGAAAATTTATTTTTTATGAAAAAAAGTTACGAAACAAAGCCTATGGATTGATTTGTGTCGCAAAAGCAGTTTTTTATATTTTGTAATTTATTTTCTGTCTAACATAACTAATTCTTTTCCCCAAACAACTTATTCAATTTGCAAATGAAGGAGGGGCCGGTTTGAGCAGCCTTGATACTCGCAAATGAAAAGGTTGAGAGAGCGTTTTTTGTTTGAACACCAATTAAGTCAGCTTCTTTTGCCTGGATCTCAGTTTCAAGGTTTTTCCTGCCTTCTCCCTTGCCAATGCCATGGCATTAGCCTGCTGTCTTGCTGGAATTGAAACCAGCTTCTTTTGCCTGGGATGCTGTCTAATACACTAATGTGATGCCCACCAAAGAGCCTTTGATACTTAAGTTAGCAAGAAAGTTAAGTATAAATTTTGACAGAGTTTTAGTAAGGTAGAGATGTAATACCTGGTACTTACATAGTAATTGTATTTATAGAAAGATCGGGTCTGCATGGCCGAAACGTATGTATGATCTTCATCTAATCGTACTTCTTTCCAATTAAATTATGCCACGTATATTGTGGATCTCAAAAATAATTCCCCTAATTATTTATCAAAATTATTAGCATGCATCCAGCGCCTTTATAGGCACTACTTACGGTACACATTGGTAGATGGTTATAGGCATGACAATGACGTAAGTCATTTAATCCTCACAATGATGATCGCTCAGTCTCGACCAAGGGCATGATCGATTAGTCAAAATAAACGTGATCGCTCAGGTGTGTTGATCAGTCAGGTGCACTCTATCAGATGTCCCCGATTCCTTTAATTATCAAGATAACTGGAGGTAATCTAATCTTGCAAGTGTTCTTCATCTTTCAGATGTGGTTAATCGGTGGGACATACCCTATTATTTGCCTTTGATTCCCTCAATTATTAAGATGATTGAAAGAAATCACAGCAAGCAAAACTATACTATCCCTCCATCGGAACGATCAGATGAATAGCTGCTTTATTTTCGAAAAACATGTGTGCATGTAATGCAAAGCCATCCTACTAATTACGTATCCGTGCGGCGGCCGCCTGATTCTCCCACTACCTCGCAACGTGTCATGAAAACATTTACCGCGACATAAGCATGTTAGTCCACAGTCCCCGAGCCATTAGATTAAAATTTTCCTACCAAAATTCTGACCGTTGATTTCTAAACCTCATTAGTATAAATACCGAGGAAGCCTTTTAATTGGTTTTGCTCTTGCAATCTGCGTTAGAGGTTTCTTATTGCTATGACTCTCGCTTTTTGCTAGATTTGTTTTTCGTGTTTCGAACTGGTAAGATACAAACTGGCATTTTTCATTTTCCTTTCCTATCCTTCTTCTCCGTCCCTTCATTTTATATTTTGGTTGTTGGCTCGAGCTGCGTTTTTCTACGAGAGAAATCGTCATGTCCCTTATTTCGTAGATTTCGTATAAAACCCTAGGTCTATCCGTTCCACAACTGGTGCTTTAGTTTTCTTATCGTATACTTTTCATCTATCTTAGTTAATTAAATCCACTGCCATTGGCAATCCTAAGAGGATCAATCCCAGGAGCTGTACTAAGTTCGACGACGATGGCCTTGTTTTCAAGAGGCGCATGGCCCCAAACCTTCTTAGCACAAGCGGACGGAGTGTTGAGGATAGCGCACATATCATAGATGCTTTCAAACTCCATTTAGGGTCAAAATGCCCTTGTATTAGTGTTGCCAACCGTGAGGATTACCAGTTCGAGGTCGTGGAGATCGAATCGATAATTACTACTGGACGAATCATCAAATTAATTAGTGATTTCCAAGTTCCTTCAAATCTAACCTTTAGGGTCCTCAGGAATGGAGATTTAGTATGCTCACGAGGATTAGGGAGATCACCGTGTATGAAGTGGCCTTGGTTGGGGGTTTCGGTTTCTGTTACCCTCTTCCAAGGCTCGTTTGGGAGGTTCTGAGCTATCTTGGTTTGACTTTAGGTCAAATTGCCCTGAACATTTAGAGAATTTTGATCGGGTGTACTGTGTTGTGGCAAGCCATGACTAGACAAGTGTTATCAGTGAATGAATTTCTCCACATCTACAAAGTAACGGAGAAGGGTTCTGGGTGATGGTATTTCTCGGTGAGGGAACTAGAGTTCAATTTTATTACCGGAATGCCCTCGTCCCATAAGGGATGGAAGGATAACTTCTTCTTCATCTACAAAATCACCAGGGAATTCCAAGAATAGGAGACTGATGCTGATAAAAAGGTTTGAGTTCCTCGAAGATGGGGTCAACTGACACTGAGGGATGAGCGGATTTTTTGTTTAAGTTAGTCAAAATTTATCCAAGTTTTGGGATGCTGACCCTTCTTTTGACTGTGACCAGCTTGGAAACCACTAGTTCTAACCTCAGAACAGAAAGGTCTTCTCAAGTAAGCCAAAAAACATAAGGTTCGGAGTTCTACCCTACTCATAACCATAGACAAACTAGCCCTTTACCTGCTCGGCCCTGACCCAACCAAGGAAGCCTTAGCCACTGAATGTGGGCAGAGTGAGTTTAGTAATTTTTCTTAATGACTTTAGCATATGTCCTTGCTTCTAACTTTCTATGTGTTATTGAACAGATAAAATAGTTATTGAAGATCTCAATCAATCCATCGACCTGACCAACCAAGAGAAGGACAGGCGGATCGAGGCGAGGAGAGGATCAGTTGGTTAGAAGAGGAGAAAATACATCAATGTCTTAAAGAGTCGGATTGTTGAGCCTCAAAAGAGATATATCGTTTTCCTTATCTTATCTAGAGAGGGCTGAAAAAAAAAGGTCCCTGCTCGGAAGACTTTGGATGAGCCCACGGTAAAGAGGGCTAGGACTTGGGATCCTTGCACAGGAGGCCTAAAGGAAAGAAAAACCCGTTCCTCCTCACCGAATAACTCAAACTTCCATTTCTTCCAGAGGAGGGATCACCACCAGCTCTGACTCTCAAGTTAGGGCATCTTCTTGTTAATCTTCATTAGCGAGCAACAAGGCAGCCTTGCAAAGGTTACTCGCCAATGTCTTTGAGACAGAGGTGGTCAAATTGGTGGATACTAGAAGCCCCAACTTGGCTTATGAGATGAAACACATTCTTTTTCATAGCCAACCAGTCTACTTTTTCTAACCATAGCCTTGGTACCCTTTGCAATTGAAATCTCATGAATTTGCTTGCTAAGCTTTTGGCTAGCTGGCAATATTCGGTCGTGTTATCTCCTTTTACCTTATAGTCCCCCTGTATTTGCTCCATCAGGAGCTGAGAATCACTACGAACATGTATCTCTTCCATCCCATTCTCCGAGCCATCCGGAGGCCGGTGATCAAGGCTTTATACTCAACTTTGTTGTTGGAGGCTAGAAAATTAAAGCATAATACATATTCTATTTTACATCCATCAGGGGAGGCAAGAATGATAGCTGCTCTATTGGAGGTTTGGGTGGAAGTACCATCCACATTCAGCGTCCAATGTTGCTTTTTATCTTCAACTTGGGTTGGGATTGTTAGGTGGGCCGTAAATTCAGCAATGAAATATGCTACTGCTTATCCCTTGACCATCGCCCTTGGTCAATATTGGATATCAAATTGGCTGAACTTAACCGACTATTTTACCAACTTGCCCGAGGTCTCTGGTTTGTGCAACACATTCTTCATGGGTTGGTCAGAAGCAAACAATCAAATGAGCTTGGAAATACGCCCTGAGTCACCAAGCCGCTATTATAAGAGCAAAGGCTAATAGTTCTATCTTTGGGTAACGCTCTTCTACTTCCCTGAGGGACCTGTTCATGTAATAGAAGGGCTTCTACATTCCATCTTCCTCTTAATCAGGTGACGAGCTTACTGTTGTGGAAGAAATGAGAGGTATTGGTATAATTCCTCCCCTCGACTGTTTGACCAAGCAACGGGACCGATCTGAGGTACGTTTTTAATTGCTGGAAGACATTCTCACATTTTACTGTCTATTTGAAGGCTTTCCTCAACACTTTGAAAAAGAGGTAACATTTATCCATAGAATGAGAAATGAATCTATTGAGAGCTATCACATGCCCTGCTAGTTTTTGCACTTCCTTTGTTGTCTACGGAGATCGCATTTACATGATCGCTTGGACTTTATCTGGATAGGCCTTGATTTCTCTATTAGATACCATGAAGCCAAGGAATTTGTCCAATGCAACCCCAAATGCACGTTTTGCCAGATTTTTTTAACTTCATTCTGTACTTTCTCAAAGTGTTAAAGGTTTCTTGTAAATCAGCAATATAAGAATCCGCTTTTTTACTTTTCACGGGTATGTCATCAACGTACAACTCCATGTTTTTTCCGATCTGACTCCTGAATATTTTGTTCATCAGCCACTATTATGTTACCCCCGCATTCTTCAGACCAAAGGACATGACGTTACAGCAATACAGGCCATGGTCGGTGATGAATGCCATATGTTCCAGGTCATGCTGGACCATTTTGATTTGATTATAACCTAAAAAAGCATTCATAAATGTCAGCAGTTTATGGCTGGCCATGGAATCGACCAGTAAATCGATGGAAGGAAGAGGAAAATTGTCTTTTGGGTAGGCTTTATTAATGTTTGTGAAGTCTACACACATATGTCACTTACCGTTTGACTTTTTCACCGTGACTATGTTTGATAGCTAAGTAGGATAGTATACTTCTCGGATGAACTTTGCTTTCAACAGTTTATCCACCTTCTGTTTGATCGCTTCATTTTGCTCAGGACATAAAAACTCTTCTTTTCTGCCTAATCAGCTTGGCCCCAGGAAGGATATTCAAGTGGTGAGCCACCAACCTTATGTCGATATTTGGCATGTCTTCATGAAACTAGGTGAAAACATTTGCGTTTTCTACTAAAAAAATTTTAAACTTATTTTTCAAGTGCTCGGGTTCCCCAAGCCTAGCTTTATCACCTTATTCTCCTTGGGAACCCGATCGCAACATTTTCTAGTTCATCGGTTGGCTCTCTTCTTTTGACTTTTTCGTCATCTCTGACCTCTAGGTTGTCAAAGATCATCGTTTCTCTTAATGGGTCTCTTTTCAGTGATGAGATATAGCACTTCTTGGTCACTTTTTGATCACTCTTTGAGCACCTTACACCAATTTTTGTTGGAAATTTGAGCCTCAAATGATATATTGACGCGACGACCAATTGGTTGAGGGAGGTCCTCCCCAAAATAGCATTATAGGTTGACAGGCAATCCATTACCAAACAATTTATCATTTTGGTGGTTTGGTAGGGCTCATCCCCAAGGGTTATTGAAAAAAGGATGGAACCGAGTGGAGTCATGTGATCCTTAGTAAAGTTGATAAGAGGGAAAGAAATGGGTTGTAACTTTTCCTTACCGATCTTCATTATTTCGAAGGCATTTCAGTATATGATATCTGCCGAACTGCTACTATCCACCAGAATTCTCCATGTTTGACGTTAGCAATTATCGACGAAATTACTAGCGAATCATCATGGGGTTGGTATATCTCATTTGCCTCCTGGTTTTGTGAAGGTGATCGAACAATCTTTTGCTTTGCTTTTTTGATTGGGTGGTCAGCTGTCATCATCTCTTTCCCTCTGCTCACCTCCTAAGCATACTTTTTTCTTACTGTTAAGGATTCTCCCCCATCACGAATCCACTAGAGATCTTTCTTATTTCACTGATTGGCTAGTTACTTTATTGAGCTCGGTTGGGGCTTCTTCTTACTAGGCTTCTTCTTGAACCCTTTCGTTTTAGGGCTTCTATGCTCGGTCTTTCTATTGTCTCAACCAGCTACAAATCAACTAAGCATTTCACTTCTTATTAGTTCTTCGATATGCCATTTCAGATCAATACAATCATCTATATCGTGGCCATGATCCCAATGAAATTTATAATACTTTGATCGGGATCATTGATTCACTGGGGTTCGACACTTTGCTGTCCATTTCAAAGCTAGGTCGTTCTTAGTCTCATAAACTTTTTTTTCTAACCTCGTGTTAAAAGGGGTGAAGTTGTAGTCCAGATATCCATACCGTCTACTTTCCCGATCTGATCTTTCATCTAACTTTCGGTTCTTTGAACCTTGAAACTCTCAAGTGTTTCCTGAGTAATTTGGCCTCTTCTTATCCACTTTTCCAATCACCTTCAAGCCATCCTCCATATTGATGTGCCTCTGGGCTATGATCATCAGCTTGGCCATATTGACAGAGGCTTTCTTAAGGAGTGACGTTCTAAACCTGAGCGTTCTTAGCTCACTCATAAAGGTTGTGACAGTTACTTTTTCATTTGCTTTTTCAACCTCCAGGAGTTCATTTTTGAATTTTCCAACGTAATCTATAAGGGGCTGATCCTTACTTTGTTTTATTATTAAAAGGTGAGTGGCCAATCGTCCCTGTCTCCTCTATCCGATGAAATGACCCACAAATAGCTTGCCAAGCTACGAGAAACTAGAAATGTTACCGAGCTTGATTTTGTTGAACCACAAGCGAGTCGGGCCTTTGAAAGTTACTGGAAACATCAGGCATATGATCTCATCAGGATATGTATGAATTCTCATTAGAGTCTTGTAGGTCTCTAAATGGTCAAATGGATCTCTCGATCCATCGAAAGAATTCAACGTGGGAATCTTGAATTCAGGTGGTACAGTACATGCCATTAACTCCTAAGAAAAAGGGGAACCACTGTCTATGTCCACGTCATCCATTGTTCCCGCACCTTTGATAGCCGCTAGGAATCTATGGATTTAAGCTTGCATGGCTCTCATTAGTTCATCCCAATGGCAAACATGGAACTCCTTCATACTTACTATTTAAGTGTGAAATGTCTCGATGTAACCTTTGGCTCCACATTAGCTCCAATTGTCTTTTCAGCTCTCTTGGATCCCTCTGGCTGTCTGATAGGGGCCTCATTTTTGGCCACTACTCGGACCCCACCGGACTGTCCACATTTCCTACTCCCCCATTCTATGCCCCGTTAATGGGGGGTGAGCTGACGATACTGGGATGTGAACTAGGGCATCATTTTACCTTTGAAGTAGTGCTTGGTTCTGGGCCACTAGTGTCTGCATGACAACCATTATCTCCTTCATCTGGTTCTTGATGAGGTTAATTCATTCATCAGCTTAGTTTTCCATTGCTATCAAAGGTTGGGATCAAGGTTGAGTATCTATATTGGACCTGGTTTGACCATAAAATTTACAAGAAAATAATTGGTTCCCATAGACGGCATCAACTAATAACTCAGTAACTTAGTCTCCTGTAAATGATCAAGTCAGAGTTCAGGATGTTGTCTAATACACTGGTGTGGTACCTACCAAAGAGCCTCTGATACTTAGTTTAGTAAGAGAGTTGAGTATAAATTTTGGCAGAGTTTTAGTAAGGTAGAGATGTGATACTTGGTACTTGTACAGTGGCTGTCTTTATAGAGAGATCGACCTGCATGGCCAAGATGAATGTATGAGCTTCTTCTAATCGTATTTCTTTCCAATTAAATTATGCGATGTGTATTGTGGATCTCAAGGATAATTCCCTTAATTAATTATCAAAACCGTTAGCGGTTCTCCTAATTAGTTATCAAAACCGTTAACAGGTAGCTAGCACAGATAAACCTTTATAGGCACTGGTTACGAACTACGTTGGTAGACATTTATAGGCGTGACGATGACGTAAGCCATTTAATCCTCACAATAATGATCGCTCGGTCCCAACTGAGGCCATGAACGATTGGTCAGATTGAACATGATCGATCGAGTGTGTTGATTGGTCGGGTGGTTCAAATTGAACATGATCGCTCGCGTGTGTTGATTGGTTGGGTGGCATGTTGATCGATCGGGTGTACCTTATTAATTAATTTACTCCCTATGATCTTGAGCTGCCTTTCTCTTTCTCCAATGACATCCATTCCAGTTAAGCACCAGTGATGTGATTTAATTTGAAGTTCATTGATCTCATTTATAATCAAATGCCCAAGAATTATTGTAGCCTTGGATCTTTGAATATGAGCCCACAATACACATAAAATTAAAAGAATCGGTGTATTTGGATCCCTTGTTAAACAGCAAACACCATATAACTTAGCCAAAAGCCAAAACAGGCCCTCAAAAAGGTAGCAATCGTGCTCTGGATTAATGAGATTCTCCCCTTTGCATATACTCCCTCTTGTTGCAGAGGGTTTAAACTCATTCGCTTTTACAGCTAAGCCACAAAGTCGACTTGCCTTGTTACACATTCTTTGGCTAAACACACTCAAATCGTATGTGTATGTCTTTTCATTTTTAATCACAAATCAAATTTGAGGAATGATTTTGAACTTTTAATTTTTTTTTTCTTTTCACAAATCCTTTATCTAAACATCTTTATATGTAATCATTTTCTCCCAATGTGTGTTTGCAAACTTCTCCAAAATGAAAGGTGATGTTTACTATCGTGAATGAAGTAATGCGTATATATCCTTCATTGTACAATCCTTTCCCTAATTTCAGGCTTTCCTCTCAACTAAAAGTTGCAGTTGTAAACTTATAATGAAGTCGTGCACGTATTGTTAAGTTACTAAAACGAAAAACAATAACCTTCCAAAAGAATATACTTTCTTCTTGCTTTTGAACATGTTTTTTTGCTTTGGTATCAAAAACTTTTATTTATTCGTCCTTTTTATTCTATTTTGTTGCATGAAACAAAACTCATGAGAATAATGTGGTAAATTTATAAAATTATATTGTAATTAAAAGAAACAAGTCAAATGTCTTTTTTTTTTTAATACCACAAGAGTCATAGTTAAAAATAATGAGTAAAATATTATTTTCTTTTGATTTTTTTTGAAAAGTAGTATTTTCTTTTGATACATTGAGTAATGCTAGAGAAAAATTATGAGGCAATATTATTTTAACCTATTGTAGTTTCATCGAAAAATATAAAACCCTTTTGAGATATTAAAAAGTGATGAAATAGCCATTGGCCGGCGGACCCACGACATGTCCCTACAGCCTATGATGAAATTTAAAAAAAAAAAAAAAATTATATTATATCACTATTATCATAACTTCTATATGTGTATATGTCTATGTGTATTTATCCTAAAGATGGTGATTCATATTTGTGTATAAAATGTTCAAATATTTTAGAATTAGATGAGTATATTTAATAATTAATTTATTTTATAATTATGTCAAATTATATTATATCTTGTCAATTTGGGTTCATTTTTAGTACATAGGTTATTTTTTGTTCGAGTTATGTCAAATATTATTATTTCTACCTATATTCTACTCTATTTTCAAAATTTTTTTATTTGATATTATTTTAAGTAAGTTTAAACTAATATTATTAATAATGTCAGTTTCTTTTTTTGGACAAAAATACCCTATGAAACTTTACTATTTCCTGGGATTGGCTTTGGGCCTTTCCTGAAAAAAGAACCAGAGGTTATTTGTATTCCCCAGGTGGCAAAAAGCCGACATCGAGATGACAAACCTTCCCATCGATGTGAGCTCTTGGGGTTCGGGTCCATAAGTAGTGACAATTGCCATATGAAGACTCGCTTTCGCTACGGCTCCAGTGGGGTGCTGCTTGTGGCGGCAACATGCTATAGTTAGGATTCATTAAAAAATCGATAATCCACACATGGGAAAAGCTCCAATTGGCTGTTTTTGCATTAATTGTTACTTCATCAATCTTATTGATTAACGTATTCGTTGTATTTGCTTCTCCTGATGGTTGGTCAAGTCTTATCAATAAAATTTCCATTTATCCGCGATCTAGGCATAGGTAGCAATCCATTCTATAAATTTGATTAATTACTCCAAAAGGTTTACATCAAAATAGTGCTAGAAGAAATATGGGGTTTTGCTTCTGGCGTAGCAGCCGCTTCCAGCTATTGTTCCTCTCCAACGGGTAGGTTCTTACGCGCCCTAACTAGGCGGCGGAATATTTCCATGATGTTAATGTTGTTCTAAAAATTACTATAAATTGATAATCAAATGAAAGAATAAAAATTGTCTTTCCATTTTTATAAAAAAAAAATTGCTACATTTTTAGAATTTGAAAGAATTAAGGGCATATTTTATCTTATTTTATTAATATGAAGGTTATTTTGTGTAAGAAACATTTAATATCAATGTATAATATTTTATATTTTATCATATTTTATGTATTTATTTAGAATTTAAAATTTTATTTGTGATTTCGGCCTACACCAACTCAAATTCCAACTAACGAAATTAAGAATATTTAACATACATTTGATACACACATGACATGTGGCACTCTATTGTTTTCTTTTCCATCAAAAAATAATTTATAAGGCCCTTTGGTAGTATCTATATTTAAAAATAGTAAATATATATTTGAAATATTTTTTTTTCTTGAAATTAAATTAACTATACTTAAAATGGCAATTTATTATTCAAATAATTTACTAGATTAAAATTATTTTTTCACAAATAATAATTACATTTAAAATAATTTATTTAGAAAAATTAAAATTAATTATAATTACGTATTAAAATAATTTATTTTTTCAAATTAAAGTTACTATTAAAATAATAATTTTCATTAAAACAATTTATTTTATTAGTTAAAAGTTTTAAATAAGTAACAACTACCCCTTAAATTATTTATTTTAATAAAATATTTTAGTTAATTAAATCAATTTCAATAAATAAAATAATATTTGTTCCAGCTGCCATGGTAGTTTGGGTAAATATATGGGTTTATGGACTAGAGATAGAAAGATGAAGACTTCGACAAAAGAATTGGTACAGGAATGGCAGAGAAATGTATTTTTAAATCATTAATTTTTTATTAATAGGTCGTGTACACATGCTATTCAGTAATAATTGAAGTTCATAATCGTATTTGAATGCAGTTCATAATCCTAATTATGCAGATCGAGATTATTTTAAACTTATATGAGAATGTTTGGAGTGATAAAAAAATTATAGAATTTGATAAAAATTTTGAACATGTAATTCGTAAAGTAAAAAAAAATAAATAATTTTTAAAACTTTTTATTATTTTTTAATAATTTTCATCAAACCGAACAGGCCTGTAACTGAAAATTTTAACTTATAAATGATCATAATTGCCGATGCTATGCTTAAAATATACATATATATATATATATATATATATAAATGGAATAATGTAGATGGGTTAACGTGCACTTCAAATACTTAACTCTTTAATTAT
>QLOD02175454.1:0-11437 GCA_003260245.2 Sideroxylon spinosum
CAAGCCTAAAGCTACGCAAAATACATGACCACTCCTCCGATAATTTATTTTTCTAACTTTTATTCTGATGACCAGAAAGGAGTGATATCAGTGGAGATTGACGGATTCAGGTTATTGCCTTATGAAATTAAATTCGCATATGTCAACCGTTGAAACTAATAGAGCATTACTGGCTACAATTAACAATTTCGTACTGTTAATTTTCCTTTTTGTTTATACATGTGCAGAGAGACAGAGAGAGGTCCCTTTTTATTTATTTATTTATTATCATAATAAAGAAAGTAGTAAGAAAAAAAAAATACCAAAATTGAATTAAAATAGATTTTTACTATGATAGAGCCAAAATCGTAAGTATTACTGACTTAAAACAAAATTCAGGAGAATAAAACTTTTACAGGTTCACGAATAAATCGTCAAATACTATTGATGATAAGCCGTCAACAGTATTGACAGATAAGATTTCTACTTTCTAGAACAACAGATAAGGCTTCTATCAATGATTATAGAAATAAGTATTTATGCATAAGTATTTAACAAATTCATTTTAAGTAATTAAATTTATAAATAGAGATTAGGCTTTTACAGATGATTACAGAAATAAGTATTTGTTGATAAGTATTTAATAAATTTATGGATAAATATTTATATTTATAAATAGTTGATAAATACTTAATTTCTTAGTACTTTTTTTTCCTAATCTTGTAAAATTAAAGGTAAAAATGAATCGAGCTATTCAAACTTGACTAAAAAAAAAAAACTTGGCTCAAGTTGGGTTTGTGACTAAAATGAGTTAAAATCGAGCTTGATTAATGACTCGTTTAGATCCGAGTTCGAGTTTAACTCTAGAAAAATTTGACTCAAAAACTCGTAAGTAAACTCGATAAAATAATATATATTTTATTATATTTGAAACTAAAACAATACCGTTTTAGTTTAATCGAATTATTCGCACGCCAAACTTAAATCTAAATTCTTTTTTATCGAGTCAAATTCGAGTCTATATAAGTTCAATATAAAAAACAAACTCGAGCCAAGTACAAACTAATTAAAATTTGGTTTGATTCGATTTATATCGGCTGGTTTCTACCTTAGGTAGAGTAGAGTTGTTAGTTCTAGTGTGCAAGAAGCTCATATTTCATAATCTCATTGGCAGAAGGGGTTGGGTAGGTAGCTTTTCTTTCTGATTCGGTTTGACCTGGATGCGGGGCAGGTGAGCCGTTGTAAGCTGAATTATGCTGATCCGACAATTCCTATTCAACCGCCCCCCGGGAGATTGGGGCGGGGGATGCCCTACGGCCCAACCTTCTCGGATCAGAGCCTAAGGACAAATGTTTTATTTGATCGTCTTTTGGATGTCATTTGGCATCATTAATAAAAACTAAAATTTTACACCTATAAATAACATGTGTTTGTAAAAAAGTTAAAAGAAAGTTAGAAAAATGAGAGAAAGTTGAAGAAAATTTGGTAAAAATTAAAAAAAAAAAAGAGGGAAAAAAGTTGATAAAATAAAAATTAAATAATGAAATAATTTTTTTTTAATAAAAATCGGTGAGTTAAATTGCCCTAAATTAGCAGATGATAGAAATGTGAAATACGAAATAGTAAAAGGTAATGAAGGTACTTATAATTTTAAAGCACACTAGCAAAAAGGACCAATAGAGCCGGTGTTAATTTAATTACGAACATAAACACCAATTGGGCCGAGTTTTGATGATTTCTTCATTTTCATTTTCACGGCGTTGGCTTTTCGTACTGCACGTCGACAGCGACAGACCACAGTAGTAATCAAGAAATACAACGTTGCTCTGCTAAAAAATAATAAATGGTTCAGAATTGCGGTCGCGGTGCAATACGTCATTCTGAAATAAAATATTTATTTTTGTTTAGAAAGAGCAAGCACTCAGCAGGCTCCATTAATAAAATTATCTCAACTGAAAGTTTCGGTTTACAAATGCATTATGCTGGTTGTTGGGCCAGGGGTGTCTCAGTGGCGTGAAACCCACACACCTTTGACTTTTGATTCATTTTTTTTTTCTAAACATATTTTTATATTTTTTAATAATAATAAATACTATTTCTCCAAACCAAATATTAAGGTAACATTTAGTTTTTTTTTTATTTTTATTTTGTGTTAAAAATCTTAAAATAAAAATACAGAAAATACTTTATTTTTTCTTGTTTTAGATTAAAAACACTCAAATGACTTTTTGTTATTTTTTCATTTCTTGTGTAAATTCATTTTCTGTTTTCTAAAACAAATTTTGAAAACACAAGTGACCAAATACATTTGAACTGTTTTCTTTATTTTAAAAATATAAAATGAAAAATGAACCAAAAATAGAAAATAAGAAACTAAACAAAAAAACAAACCAAATAAAACATAATATTTTAATATAATTTCATTGTTTCTCATTTTTTCGTCAATTTTGGAGATGGAATTGAATTATAGCATGAGAAGACAATTTTTTTTTTACTTCCAAATATCTTAATGTGATTCTGAACATTTTGTTTATGGGTAAAAGATATATATAAAAAAATACATTTTATATATAGTTATTTTGTATTAATCATATTATTTTTTGTTCAAGACTGACATCTAAATTGATATTGGATGTAATAAACATTTTAAGATAAGGAATGGAAAACATAAATTTTAAAAATTGAGGGTAATTCGATGAAAAACATTTGTGACGTCTCCTTTATTTTCAAACTATAAAATATTAATTAAATGTTTAAAGGTAAAATAAATAAATAAGTAAAGAACAATGTCTAAAGGATGTTTCTGGCGATATTTTATTTTATTTCATCGCAATAATGGGCGTGCTGAACCGCTGTACCGAGCCTTTTTGTTTGTTGTATATAATGAATGGTTACAGTTGCGTGTGGCCGGTGGCGTTACCTATATTTCACTTCAATGATGAGTATTTTAATTGTTACAATTCCGTGTCGCCGGTGGCGTTATCTTAGGTTCCATTTGGGTAGAATTAGTTACCAGTTATTAATATTTTGATTTTTTTTTAAATTATCAAAATTACTTTCTTATATTTTAGTCTTTTTTTAAAATTTCAAGGGTAAAAATATCAAATTAATAAAAAATTAAAAAGTTAGTTATTAAAAGCTAATTTTTTTCTTTCCCAAACATAAAAAAACCTAGTTTTTTTAGTAGTTAGTTACTAACCAATTACAAAAAAACTAGATTTTTTATTCCCAAACGGAGTATTTCACTTAAATGATGAGTATTTAAATTCCTCTCTCTCTCTCTCTTTCTCTCTCATGAGTCGATTTGACAATCATTTTGTTTTCAGTTTTTAATTTATATATTCATATTTTTAAAAAATTGAAAATGAAAACTTGTTTAGTAAATTTATTTTTAATTTTTATTTTTCCGAAAACTGTTTTCAAAGTTTTAAAATTTATAAAAACATAGAAAAGATATTTTTTAAAGTTTTCATTTTTTTTTACACAACCATTATCAATCACATTCATCATTATCATCATTCGTTAATTGCCACTAACATTTGATCACCGCCTCCCCCTGCCATCACTATCCCCACCCACCTCAGTGATGGTAAAGTGTATTATTATTTAATATAAAATATTTAATTAATATATATAAATTTATTAATATATTGAATTAATAATATATTATTTTTATTTATATAAAAATATTAAATATAATTTAATTAATAAATAATTTTATTAATAATTAAGTGAATATATTAAATTATATATTTAATGTATTAATTAACCAAATTATATTAATTACAATTAAAGTTACTTAGTGAAATTAATATAAAAATATTTCATTAAATTATTTTTAAAAAATATTATAATAAATTATATTTAACATATTTGATAGGATTGTTCTTTTATAAATAGTTTTGAAAAGATGGTATTTTTTAATAGTAAAAAAATGTTTCTCTTTCGTTTTATTCAAATTTTTCAAAAGTAAAGGAGTTAATTCACTTTACCTCTTAAGGGTCTGATTAGATGGTACTAAAATTTCAGGGGGATAAGTTTTAGATGATGTATAAGATAAGAGTGGGTACTATTTTTAGAGAGTTGGCCTACATTGATGTGATGTTTATGGAGGGGAATAACTTTTAACTTGATTTGAATGTTTTATAAATAAGAGGGTGTGAATGATAGAAAAAATAATCAAATGACTCTTTTGCCCTTGTGATGTCCCAAATTTTGTTATCCATTAAATTAAATATTAAATTATAAAACTAACTTTATTTAATTATTTTTGGACAATGTGAAGTTGTATTATTTATTTCATTGAAAATTTAATTCTTTATAAATTTAATTAAAGAACTTTTTTTTTTAAATATGTACTTTTGAATGGTTGGTTATTATCTAATTTTTTTAATTATATTTATTTTGACTTGTTGGCTTATCTATTATTTTTCTTACTAGCATTATATTTATTTTGATTAAATTAATAATATTGTTAACGAGGGGTAAAAACATCAAAAACAAGAGGTTTAAAGGGAGATAACTTTTAGTTGGTTTTAGAAATGCCCAAAAATTATCCCCCAATGGGGGAAGCTAAGGAGGGAGGAAACTTAAGAGTGGGGAAGAGGGGGGTAAAATTTACCATCCAACCAATAACATAAATGTGGGACCTACACTTATAAGGGGGTAAAAGTTTTGGAGGAGACTTTTAGATGCATCCCCCCTAAAGTTTGGACCAAAAACCAATAATCTTCCTCTAGTTTAAAAAATCCATACATAAGTATCTCTTGATTTGAATTAAATTATAAATTTTAACTAAATTTGTGTCACACATGTCATATAAACTCATACATGATTATCTAAAAAATATTATTTAAAAAAAAGGGAAATTGAGCTTCAAAAATAAAATAGTATTTTATTTTAATATAAAAATGAGTAAAATTTTTCTTTTGTATTTTTCTTTTGTGAAAATCGTTGTTTTTCCTTAATAAATTTTGGCTCATATTCGATTAGTTTTACGCTTAGTCCAAATTACAAGAAAATTATGTGTTGACTTTAAACTAGAAGGGAGTCAGTGTGTTTTTTTAATCAATTTTTAAGAGATAATTAAAGTATAATTACCCTAAATCCAATAGTAAAATGTTTAATAATTTATAATTAAATATTTTAATATAATAACGAATAATTTAGGAAAGATACTACAAAATCAACTAAATAAGAAATATGTTAAACTAGTATTAGTGAAATATTTTAAAAAATATATTTAAGGGAACAAATGTTAATGCCCATAAACTTTGTTTAATTGCTTTGGGCTTTTCCTAGCTAACCATTAATTCTCATGATTCCAAGTCTTTGTTTGTGAGAAGGTGAATAGAGGAAAGGGCCAGTAAATCCGCGAGGAAAAATGATCAATTTTGTTTAGGAAAAAAGTAAGAAAAGAAAGAAAATAGCGGTAACTAATTTATTTTCACTTGACCTCAATTAGTTAAGTTTTTTTTTTCGCATCTAATTTGAGATGTAATTTGTATACTGAGAAATGGCTAAAAATTTTAATTATGTTTTCTCTATTCCTCCTTCAATATTTTTTTATAATTTTCACAAACGTTATAAGAAGTAAATATATTCTAGAAAGTATTATATTGTTTTTAACCACATTTTTTTATTTATTGATTCCTTTCTCTCCATTCTCCCAAACAAAAAATTTACCATTCATCTTTACTCCCTTCCATCACAAGAAATAATAATAATAATAATAATAATAATAATAATAATAATAATAATACCTTGCAGCTAATTTAAGGGACGGTTTGGCTTCTCTAATTTTAATAAAAATAAATAAAAAATTTGCACTGCGGATTGACCGATGATACTTTAATTGTTATTCGTGTGTTTGGTAAAATTTATAAAAGTTAAAAAAAAAAAAAGTTGGTAAAAGTTAGAGCAATTTAAAAAAAAATAATTAAAAAATTTGGTGAAATCTAAAAAAAAAATGAGTAAAAATTAATTTTATATTTATTGTTGCGCCAAACAATGCCTAAGAGAGGTGGGCAACAATGACGGTTGCTTGTTATGTATATATGTATATATATTCCACTGGCAGGCGATGGCGTTTTTCACAGGATTTCTTCGTTGCTCATGTCAGCATTCCTACTGTGAGATTTATACAATAGAATACAACAAAGGAGTTGAGCTTTGTCAATCATTTACTAATACTTTTATATATATAATATTGCTCATTTATATCGTTGTGGAAAAAAAAAATAGAATTTATTTTTGATTAAAATTTGACCATGTTCGTACTAATATATAAATTAGAATGTAGAAGCCACTTGTCCAACCCTTACTTTTTTTTACTTAAGAATGTTAATAGAATAGGTATAAGTGAATATTTAATTAGATCAAATTTGTTCATACAATATTTAATTTGACCAATGGATTTGTTTAGTCCGATAAATTTAACATTTTTACCATTTACTAATTTTTTTATTTTTTATTTCAAATCTCAGTATTTAACGGTTTGTCAAAGTAACTTCTGCATAATTTATTTAATTGTGCTTAATCAGGCTTGATGAGTTTAGAATTGAAAGGGTTTGAGATTTTAAATAAAAAACTAAATATGTTTGGAAGGATAAAAGTAAATAAAAAAATAAAAAAGAAATGAATTTGATAATGATAATTATTAATTGGACGCATACTACAATTTACATCTCTACTTTTACCCTCTCAAACACTAATTGCATTAATGATGAGCGATCTCTGAATGCATTTAGTAATTTTACATTTGTACTTATAATTTCGTATATATCTTCATCTTTGTTAAGTAATTATTATTATTTTTGTCATTAGATTCCTCTGTAATCGTCCATATTAGCTGCACCAATGGTTGATATCTCTTTTCTATTAAGAAAAAGAAAAATTATAAATTCATTCAATGTTTTTTCCACATGTTAATCGCGTCTTGGATTAGTACTGCATATCTCGATTAATTCTTAAACTCCTGGAATTAATGATTAAGTAAATTCTTCAATAACCTTAAAACTCATCATCATGTGATTCGAAACTTGGATCATACCTTGCTCTTAATAACAAGAGAAAAATAGTATTTGGGTTACAAGAGGATTTTAATTTAGAGATGTTTAAAGCCATTGATGATTGGTTTTTATTTATTTTGAAAATAGGTATCCTAAATATTAAATAACCATTTATTTAATAGGATTGAGTGAATATGACCGAGATTTTGTAAGTAGCTATTCTTACTTTTTTTTTTTTTTGAAGTGAATTTGTGGCTTGGAAGAGGGGCATGTTACTAGTTGGTGGAGTCAGTCGGATTGTCCTATTTTAAACCATTTGTGGTGTGGAATTGAATACGAAACGAATTGAACACGAAGTTATAGTTTTTCAAAGGAATCGAGGGTAATATTGTACTGATACTTAATTCGTGCAGTTATTTGAATTAAGAAACGTGCACTCTAACATAAAGAAACAGAATAATTGAAGCATAAAACTATCCACCTAAAAGATACTAATGGCCCTCCCACCAATATATTTTTTCCCCAGATGAGCACAATTAATTGCGATGGACAGTTTTTAAGTTATTGTATAGGGCTTGCGTGCAATGCATGTACAGATGAATGATTGAGAGGGCATTTTAGAAGATCAACTTTAAAAAAAAATATGTCAATTTTTATTTTTTTAATGTTTGGTGGACATAATAAAATAAATATGAAAAGATCCATTTGAACATGATCTCTATTACCCATTTAAACAAATGTCACTCCAATTTTCAAAGAAAAATAACAAAATTAATTAAAATTAGATTAACAAAAAGTTGATATAAACTGATAAAAGTTAATAAAAATTGATAAATATTTATGAACTAAACATTGTCATGCCCCGAAATCTATAACATGAGGATGTGAGGACTAAACTCACAAATAACCATGAATAATCATACAACCGACATAAATCAATGCAGAAGCAAACTAATAATATTATATTCATATATTCATTAACTGAATACTCAAAGGTTCTATAATCTATCATAAATGGGTTACAATACGACATGCCTCAAGCCGAGCGCAATTCTATAATTCAAAATATGTGAGACATAAATAAATAAATTAAAATTGACTACTCTACCCTATCGGTCCACCATGAACATTTGGCCCTTCAAGATTAGTTATAAGGGGGTGAGTACTAAATAATGTGTGTTCAAAAACAAGCATATAAGAATATATTTTCTTAATCATGCAATCATCTAACATATAACCAATAACATTCAAATTTTTAAATAATTACTTAGTCATGAACCCAGAGTCTCATGTTAAAAATATTCATCATCTTAATCATATCTTAGTATATACATATACGAAAAATATCATACTATGGGTTAGGTATTCTGTAAAATTAGTTTGTGGCCACAGAACGAAATCCAAATAATCCCCAGACTTAAGCCATAGGATACAACGAGTCCCACAGTCCTAGATATACTCATCAAATCCTCAGGCCGAAACTATAGGGTACCACTAGTTTCACAGTCCCAGATGTACTCATCAAATCCCCAAACCTTAGTCATGGGGTATAATTGGTCCTACAGTCTCAAATGTACTCATCAAATTCCCAGACCTAAGTCGTGGGGTACAATTGGTCCTGTAGTTCCAAATGTACTCATCAAATTGCCAGATCTAAGTCATGGGGTACAATTTGTCCCGCAATGTAAATTGTACTCGTGGCCCTAGTGGCCGCAGTCCTAGTCCATCTTATCTTACCCTAATGGGCAAACCGGTCCTGCAGTCCCGGTATTAATATATGCTAGTGAAGCCGTATCTACACTTCATAGATTTCTTGCCTACTGATTATGTTATATCACCCTGCACAGGTTTCGAGGCTTTCGAGCATTGTGTTCTAGAACCCACTATTTTGAGTATCATTAATGGCCCTAATATCAAAATCAAAATCAATTCAAATTCCTTTAATAACGATACATTATATATAAGATTTTCCCTAAATCCAGTTTCTTGTGTTCAATATTTTTTTTTATGAGTTTTATGAAATATAATGTCCCCCGAGCCTAGGTTTTATGTTGCCCAATGCATGCTTGTGTTTTAAACAAGTGATCAACATCACATAAACCTACTACATCACATGCTGATAAGACATTTGATTTGTCAAGTTGAGAAAACAAAGTTATAAGTTGAAAATTTGCTCACTAGAGTGTGCCATTTGGATGCCATCCCTCGTCGTCCGAACACCAAGAGGCAATAGCCTCAGGAGTCCAAATCTAGAGTATGAGAGTAAGCCACTCGAGGCTGCCGTCCCGATGCTATTTCATGCCATCTGGACACCAAAGGGCAGTAGCCTCAGCAGCCCACTTTCAAAAACTGCAAAATAGCCCACTAGAGGCTGTAGTCCGAACGCCAAAGGACAGTAGCCTCAGTTGCCCAATTTCAGAAACTAAAAATAGGCCACTGAGTTTGCCGTCCGGACACCAAAAGGTAGTATTTAGGGCTATTTCCACCAATTCATTAAACATGCATTCTATATACATATACATATATGCCTTAAGCATGGATATATATATTTTCTCATCTATTTATGGATGCAAAATTTATTAGCTTGCCTCACAAATATGTCCAAAAAATATGGATTTATATGATATAAACATTTTCTTGTATATTTCATATCAAATCTCAGGATTTCAAAAAATGAAATATACTTAAAACATGCCTCATGTTTTCTAGCTTACATACATTCGAACAAATAAAATATTTGCAACAAATTAAAAAAAATATTCTTATATGCTAACCCCCACCTACCTTACTACAAACATAGATAATTGATGTACAAATATATGCGTACTAACTCAAGTTGGTTCTTTTTATAAGTTCTCTAGCGAACAACTATACGGGCTACACTTAAATCATACTTCGAAAGAATGGCCCCCTTACTTGACTTTGCAAGAGTGACTTTTCTTTCTTTCTTTCACTTTCTCTTTCCCTCTAGATTAGATACTGGGGAAAAAATCTAAAGGCCTAATGGGAGGGGTTTGTATAGAGTTTCATTTGAGGCTTCTCAAGCAAGTGTCACTTATCAATATACCTCCAAACTCCCATATATGATTAATAGCACCTACCACCCTCCCTGGCCAATAGGAGTCCGCTTCTTCTTTCAACCAATCACATGACATGCACCTTCCATTTCTTCTAATAGAAATCTATCCATCTTATCAACCGATAGGAAAAACACCTTTCTTTTGGCCAATAGAAACACACTTGCCACGGCTATATATATTTGAATGTACATTAGCATAAAACATATATATATATATATATATATATGCATGCATTTTAAATAGCATGTTACACTAATTTAAATAAAATAAAAACACAAATAGAAATAATTAAAAAAATATGAATTTTCAAATTATAAAACAAATTAAAATATATATTTCAAAAAAAACATTTCTAGGGTCTTAGAAACACACTCTGAAATTGATTAGCTGCGAATGCATGAAAAACTATTAAACTACCAATAGATAAAAATAAAAAAATAAAAAAAAATAAGCGAAAGAGAATGTTAGAATAAAATTTTTAATATTTGAAAAAAATAAGATAATGTTTTTCGTAATTTGAGATGCTAATATACTATTTATTATTAATATAAACGCTCAAAAAATGAGAAATGCGTAAAAAAAAAATTTAAAAATTTCCTACAAATGATTGAGTTCAGATAGATGAAGGTGGCATTTGGAGTTTCGAAAAAATTTCAAAATAAAATTAAAAGTTAGTGTAAAAGTGACACGTGGTAAAATTTAATCAGAAAAAGTTAAGAAAATTTTGGATTTTTTTTGCCAATTTTTCAGAAAAAAAAAATAGAGCTCTAAACAAAGCTAAAAATTAATATATTGGGTTGTTGCTGTTTACCATGTATAACAATAGTTTAATTACGTAACTAAAAGCATTCACTTGAGGTGTTTGAAGTTGTAAAAAAGTTAATGTAAATTTGTAAAAGTTACAATCTCGGTATTTATGTAGTGAATAAAAAATTTAAAATTCATAAAGATTCTTAGAGTTTTTTAGAATTCTAAATGATTAGGTTTTTTATGATGTCTTGTTCTCTACGATACATTATTGGTTTTTTTAAATGTGTTTGGATTCAAAGTTATTAATTTTTTTTTCAAATTTACTTGTTACATTTGTGATAAAAAAATGAAACAAAAGAATAAAAGATTTGAAAATTAAAAAAAAATTAATTTAAAAAGTTAATTTATTAATATAAATGACTAGAGATTAATAAATGTTGTTGGACGTTAATCTTAGATATAATGATATTAAGATTTATTGGTTTTGAGACCAATACCTGTAGGTGGGCAAATGGCTACTGAGAAATATAACAAAAAATTCAATGTGAGTCTATAATCATGATTATATGTCTTATTCAAGATAATGTGCACATGAAAGAGTTAATTTTTGGTTAACCG
>QLOD02175506.1:0-11434 GCA_003260245.2 Sideroxylon spinosum
AAATTTCATTTTCAAAATTGAGTGTTTTAACCTCAAAAACAACTTGTTTTTCTCCTATTAGGTTCCACCACAAGTCCGTACTTTTCATTTCTATTATTCTAGCAAACCTATGGATATCACTCTTTTTATCTTTTTATCTCTATCTTGTCATTTCTCTTCTATATACCGAATAACTCAACAGTCCTTTAATACGTCTAGCCATTTAATTCCAATGCATATTTGTAACATCATCTAAACTTTGTTTTCTTCCTGAAGTATTTAGGTCCCACCATAAGTCCTTATATTTTTCCTTTCTCCTATTTTACCAAACATATGGATATCTCTTCCCCTATCTTTCATCCCTAACTTACCATTTTCTCTTCTATATCCTTGATAACTCAATAGTCACTCAATTATACATCTAGCCATTTAATTTCAACTATATTTGCAACATCCTCTAAATTTTATTTTATTTTTTCTTTCCTGAGCATTTTTTAATCTAAAAAGCATCTTATTTTTCTCCTTTTAGGTTCCACCACAACTCTTTACTTTTCTTCTCACTTATTCAAGCTCACTTATAGATATCTTTCTACCTACCTTTTATCCCTAATTTGTCATTTTTCTTTCGATATATCAAATAACTCAACAGAAACTTTTTTCATATATCTAGCCATTTGATTCTAACGCATATTTGCAACATCATCTAAATTCCATTTTTCTTCCTTGCATTTTAACCTCAAAAGCATCTTATTTTTTATTTTTAGGTTCCACCACAAGTATTTGTTTTGCCTCTCTGTTATTCTGATGGACCTATGTATATTTTTCTCCCCATCTTTTCTCCCTAACTTGTTATTTTCTCTTTTATATACCTAATAACTGAAAGTTACTCCTCTAATACATCTAGCCATCTAAGTCTAATACATATTTGCAATATTATCTAAATTTCATTTTATTCCTTAAGCATTTTAACCACAAATGCATATTATTTTTCTCCTTTTCCACCACGTCCTTGCTGTTCCTTTCTCTTTTTCTCGGGAACCTATGAATATTTTTCTCCTAATCTTTTGTTCCTAACTTGTCATTTATCTTCTATATATCTAATAACTCAACAATCACTCTTTTAATATATTTAGCCATTTTATTCTAATGCATATTAATAACATCATTTAAATTTCATTTTATGTATTGAGCAATTCAACCTAGGTAGCATCTTATTTTTCTCCTTTTTGGTTCCACCCCAAGTCATTGCTTTTCCATTCACTTATTCTAGCGGATACTTAGATATATTTTTCTCTATCTTTTGTCCGTGACTTGTCATTTTCGCTTCTATATACCTTGTAACTTAACTATCACTTCCTTAACACATCTATCCATTCAATTCGAACGTATTTTTGCATCATCATCTAAAGTTCATTTTTCTTCTTTAAGCATTTTAACCTCAAAAGTCTCTTATTTTTCTCCTTTTAGATTCTACCACTTAGTTCTTGATAGTGAATTTCATCTATTTCTTCTCTTCCATTTATTAATTTAAACATTTAGTAATACTAATCTATGTTTTATAGTTAGACTATCATTCGATAATACCAAAACAATTTTTACATGAAGTACGATCTATCTTTTTATTAATGAAAAAAATATATTTGACTATTATTATATCATCTTTTTAAAAGTACTACTAAATCTCTCTGTCTTTAAAACAAGTTTTTGTTGTTACTACAGCATATGCTATATCAAAAACTAATATTGATTTATGTCCCTCATTTCTATCTTCAAATCCATAATTCCTATGCACCATCTCAAACCCTTCATTGTTTCTTCTAACAAATAAATTTAAATCATTTCTTATTTCCGTATTCAGTATATCTTGAACAAGTCAAAAAGGTGATAATTGTTGCTACATGTAGTCATACCCCCCCATTTTTTCTTTTTTCCTTTTTTTTTTTTATTTTTTTGGACGGAAGGGAGAGGGGCCATAAAAAGCATTAACGACATTAATTGCCTTCTCCCTTACTAAAAATTTGAAAACTATTAATCTATCCATCATTCTTTTAATACTAATGACTTCTATTGGATCCCTTTTGATAAGGTTACAAATTTTGTCTTTCTCCAAGCATCAAAATTTAAAATCAATACTTTCAATTTCTACGGATTTTTATCCATTTAGTTTCTTGTAGGCAAGCTATATACCTTTTTTTTAGTCAAAATACCTATTAATTCTCTAAGGCTTCAGTTGGTTTGTTTTTCTCCTTTTTTTTTTTTTTTTTGGGCTCATTTTCCATTTTCCAATTTTTAAAATAAGAAAAACAGCTCAAGCCTATTAGATTACTTGTAATTTCAAAATTTGTCTTAGAAAATAGAAGTTGAGTTTATACATGAAACGAAAAATAACAAAAAATTGTTTTGAGCATTTTCAATCAAAAAATAAAAAAATAAAAAAAATAAGCACTTTACGTTTCCTTGTTTTGGAATTTTTAAAGCATAAAACACATAAGAAAGGGAAACTACTTAGTTTTCTTATTAATGAGCTTATTTTTTAAGTTCTTACGTTCTTTTTTTTTTTTTTTTTTTCTTTGAAAGGTTATATTCTAAGTTCTTACACGTAGTCACACTTATGTACCAAAACAAAGAGGAGGGAGAAGAAGATGATGTGATGTCATCATCATCATCATTCACTCACTTAACAAGTTGAAATGGAAACATTTTAGAATTGAGGTTCGTAAAAATCAACTGGACAAACCTCTTCGGTCCAATCCCTTCCTTGGCCGACTCAAAAACCTAAACTACCTCAACTTGTCCTTCATTAACCTCACCGATGCAATGATAAATTTGAATACGTGGTTAATTTAACTAGTGATCAACTAGTCCATGATGGACAAATCTATAATTGTTGAAACTAGGTACATTACATGACAAAGTTGATTAAATCTGAGGGATTTTTCTTTTTTTTCTTTTTTGGTTCGGTAATTTCGAACACATTCCCTTTAAAAAAAATGTTAAATGTCAATATTCTCCTACATGGGAGACTGTTCACGGAAAATAATTGAGGTTAAATGATATATAATTTGGGATTACGTTATCATCTTTTCGTTGGTAGAAAATCTCAAATATCTATTGGATATATGAATCCAACTATGGATTAGTAGATCATCTCAATTGAAGTATCTGTTAAGACATACGACCCAACAATGGATGAGTGTATTTGTTCGGAACAATGACCAAAAGTTAGATAATAAGAAACTTGAGAATCAAACCCTACTACAAGAGTTTATTTTTAACAAAATCATAGAGAACATATGTCTTTTAAGTCAAGTGCCTCTCTATATTTTTAGATAATTGAACTAAACAATAAATTACATGTCAAAGATCTTATCCAGAATGAGGGTCGTGTCAGTACAAGGAACAAAAAAAGGGAAAGCGATATGCATCTACTCTAAATGGCATACAATAGCGGGTTGGTTTCTCATAGAGTCCAAATATTATTAACTTGTTTTAGCATATAAAAGTGAATTATTTAAAATAAATAAATAGATAAATAAAATAAAATAAATTAACAAAATAAAATTGTGCAAATATTCATTAAACTAAGTGCACTTCTTGTTATAGACGTTTCTTTACTCATTATCATTATGTAAAAGGTTAAACATATGGGTTATTATCACATGATTTATTTCCGATTCACTATTTTCAACGGTCTTTTCTAATAAAAATATGTATTATCTTTTTGGCTCGTTAAATTAGCGTATTGGAAAGTTGGCGTACCACATCTCAAAATGCAAGTACATAAAGGTGGTTCGCAAGATAGTAATAATTCTGGTAACTAGCCAAATTGAGGAAAAGCCAAAAAAGTTTAGAGAGGAAATGAAGAGAGAAATATACCAATGGTTCAAAATCATCAGTAAGGAGGATATTGTTAGGGCACATATCACCATAGACAATACAACCCACTCCACACTCTTCATGAAGGTATCTGAACCCTCGAGCAGCTCCAACTACAATTTTTTGTCGCACAGACCATTCTAGTGGAGCCCGATTATGTCCTGCAATCCAAAAGTGCATGTAAATTTACTGATAAGAATGGCATCAATAACATATTGCGAACCAATAATGCACAAAGACCACTCTCTATTACTTAACAGAGATTACACGGCTTCTCATCATGTTTTGACAGGAAGTTGCACCTTAAAAGTTATGTAATAAGCTAACAAAGAATGTGTTTAAGCTTTTAACCCCCTCAAACTCTCTGTTCTTAGCTCCCCCTCTTACTTGTCTCTCTTCTCTTTCTTCCTCCCTTCCCTCTCTCCCAGCCGAAGCTTTCATGTACACCCACAAACACATATACATATATTAGATACATATGGGGGGCATAGAGCATGCTAGGAAGGGAATAGAGGTTGGCTAGGTGAGAGGGAAAAGAGAATGAGGGAACCCCAAAGACGGAAAACCAAGAAAAAAGAAAATGATAATTGCAGACCCAAATTCTGGACCCCGTCCAAACGGTTCATCTAAGACCCCTGTCCCACACTAAAAAACAAAAAATAAACAAAAAAACTAATTCTGTTCAGTGATATACTCAATCATGATTAAATTTTAACCAAACTTCAAATAGAAATTAATCCAACCTCTAATCTAACCAAGTATACACAGTTCAAATAAATCTCACAAACTACCGATATCTTAAAATATATTATAAATTATAAATTTTAGAAATCCAGGTTATTATAATCTCACCCCTTAAAAAATTTTATCCTCAAAACTTCAGGGAGTAAACAATATCAATAAAATAATATATACAACAAATCGAATCAATACCAAGTCACATAGGATGCCACACAAAAATGGCATTGTCGTCCCCACCCAAGTGAACCCCACAAACCTACAAAACTAATAACAACATCACACCAACGAGAAAAACCAAATTGGCCACACGCAAAACAGAACCTCATTTCTATCCTCTAATCAAACCAACAAGTAATGTCCTTCAAAAGGACACTCAAAAGGTCCAATGCCCCAATTGCTGACAATGGTAACTGATGTAAATTCTCAGAGGAGGCTCTCCTGTTACCATTGTCTGCACAAAACCAGAACCATTCTGCCAAATCTACTGTTGCACCTGAAACACCATTAAACTGTTTCTGCGGCTCTTTCCACAAAACTCTCTTGCTGAACCACAGAACTTCCTGCCTGCCTGCTGCCCTGTCTCTTGGTCCGTGAATCCTTCGATCTCTCTCCAAGTCAATCACCCTACCAACACATCAATATCAATTAACCTCAATGCAACCATCTAGATCTTCAGTGCTAGTCTCAGACCCCAAGGCATACTCAGCTAGAGAATGGAAGCGACAGCGTACTCCAACGGAGACATACTAACCTTCACCAAATGGAACATCTCATCTGGCTCTACATCCCTCGAGGATTTTGGTCTGAACCATTCTGTAAAACTGCTCCACATGAGCCTAGGCACTTGACTCAACTGCTATATGTTAAGCAACCCAAACTACACTCTTCCTCTTACTACTGGCTCCGCTACTGGAACCACACCAAGAAGCCTCAACTCACGCCAAAACTCCAACAAACTTAGTCATTTAAACAAGAAGCACACAAACAATAACAACACCACCACCGGTCAACGATTCCTCATTTGGAGTTGCCACTGTGTTTAGATAAGCCCATAAAATATACTCATTCTGAATTTTTTGGCCCACCAATCAAGTCAACCTATCAAGCCAAATATCAAGCACATCAAGCTATTTATCCAACAATTCTTAGTTCTACTTTAGAATATGTCATATGTTATATCCTTAAACACCTTGAACTAATGTTTAAAAATACAATATTGGAATAATTGTTTTAATCACAAGTTGCCAGTTACAACTAAAAACCTAACAGATGCCAAACGCATTCTTTATCTGTAATTAAACATCTTTATTATTGCAAATAATCAATAAGTAATCATCTAAAATATTGACATTTTTATATTATTTTACTCAATAACACAAAATCATATATTCTCAAAAAACAAATTGGGTTATGTGAGATGCCCGTTTCAAGTGTTAAGTGCCAACTTTGTATTTTTAATATTGGATCCAAAACCATTCCCAAAACCCATCTTTTTGTGTTAGAGCTTGAGCTCCCACATCACTCCACCAACCTATGCGTGGAGAAGGAAGCGGCTCTTCAATCTCGCAAGGATAAATCCCTGTTCTTGGAATTCTTGTGAAAAATCTTCTTTAGGCCCCTCAGAGCTTTTTTTGACCCCTGCCCTTTATCACCTTCCTGGCATTCATCAGCGTTGCTAATAGTTTCATTGTTATTATAGGATCTAGAAGCAGATGATTTAGAATTTACCATACCACCACTACCATCTCCCCTAGTCCTCCCTTTCCTAGGCTCCCGTATCTATGAAACATCGCTTCCTAGGCAAGGGACCCATATTCCAGTCTCTCGTTGCACTACGAAGTCAATGGGCTCAAATAAATCGCTATTTTTGGAGACGTCTCTGACAATCTGGATGAAAGAAACACTTTGTGAGCAATCTCATTTGCATACCAATTCTTTTCATAATTGTCATTTAACTTCTCACGATCACATGACCGATCACCTGGTCCCTGCACATATTTGCGTCATTAATTAGATCAAAATTCTTATTTAAGTTTACAAAATTCCTTGTAAGCTTTCAATTCAGGTGTTCACAATAAACTATAATCTAACCTGGTTTCCTATAACAACTAAAATGAGTCAATTCTTCCTTCCTAATTTCATTAGAACTTCTTGCCTGGAGAGGTACCTTCTTCAGTTACAGTAATGGCAACATGTAATTGTCCCATTTTAATGTTCCGAAGAGGCAATCACATGTCATGTCTCTGGTCATCCCTAAAGTCATTGATGCTTATAAAACACTCTCTAAAGAAGAATGGTACATACAACAATAAGAGCAGTGAACAATTACAACATGAGATAATGAATGCAAAGTTTGCAGTATGAAGTCACTTCACAAACCAAAAAGGCAATACATTCAAATCCCTTCATGTGTTCAATTTTCATATGAAAAGAAGCTAAACTTATAGAAGCTATAGAAGTTGAACGTTACAATATAGAGCAGTCCAATGTACGAGATTCTTGCCTATGCGGGTTTAAGGAGGGACGATTTGCATAGTCTTATTTATACTATTATATCGATATTATACTATTACATAAGGAAACAATAGGGGCATTGGTAAAATTTAAAAATTGATGAAGCTAACCACTTGATAAAAATTTTTAATTCCTTCCATTAATACTTGTTAATATCCAATAATCACCCGCAACTTAAAAGAAGATTATAAGTAATTGCTTAAAATATACAAGTTATTTAAGTAAATTTATATTTATATTTTTTATTCTCCTTATATTCTCCTTAATTTCTGACTACTTTCGTTTGTCTTTATGACACTCCATAATTACTAACTTTACTTAAATACCATTACTAATTATTTCACGAGTGTTTCAATCTTGCTAATTTTAAATTAATTTTTTGACAATTTAAAAAACAATATATAAAGAAAATAAGAATAAAACCAAAAACAAATAATGAGTATTTCTCTCCACGAGTCCCCAGTAAGTCAAAACATTACAATATCAACTAGTAAAATTCAAACCACCATTAATGCAAGTAATTCTTAAGGGTGTAAGGAGATCTCACCATAAAGGTCAAATGGCGGCTAGGCTTAAGCCTTTAACATCTTCCTAATCAATATTCCATTCATTTATGCAAATGTGTGCCGGGAGGAGGGGAGAGAGATTTATTCCGAACAGGGAAAAAAATTAAGTATGAACAATTTTCTTAATTGATTGCCAAGTCTTAACTAGAACGAAGAAACCTAAAAGAAAAAAAGAAATGTAAAATGGAGAAAAAAACATGTAAGTTCACTTGGAGAAGGAGGGAAAGAAGGGTAGTAGGAGGAGGAGAGGAGTTGGAATGCAGTTCTTAATGCAAAATGCACAAAAAGAAAAAGAAAAAAAAAATAACAACAAAACATTTCTTAAGTGTCTTTCTTCCGAAATTACCCAAGGGTGTCATCAACAAATCGATCTTTGTCATGGACTTCAATAACTAGTATATTAGGCAACTCCCATGTACAAATAGGGACCTCAAGTTCCTCATACCACTTAGAATCCAATGTTTTCCTAAGTTTTAGTCCGGAATCTATAAGGAGCAAGTGTCCATTTAACATATGGATCAGTCAATCTTGAAAAGTAGCTCCAGGTACTGTGCATATAGTTGAAATATTAGCTATGGTAAAAGGGCAGAATCTGTAGATTAAACCAACCGTTTAAATCTGAAGGCTTCACATCAGCCGCTTCAATAACTTCCACTTAGTCATAAGCAATTGCCTCCTCCTCATGCACGGAGAACTAACTTTCTAACGTATGACAACCATATAATTTAATGATGAGAAAACATTGGTTCAAGCTTTTAGGATATATTAACATAATCTGAAGATGAGAAAACTTTAAGCATTTAGGGGCAAAATGAATGCGCATCATTATTGAATGACTGTAATAAGCTAAAAGTTAAAACACAATATCTATTAAATTTCAAAAGTACTTGCACAAATAAATTGATCTAGTTCTTCATCTTAAATTTCGTGCTTGTGGTGAGACAAATTTCTCCACGTCAACAAGCAGCATATTGGGCTGCAAAGATTAAGATGAATGAGAGTTGAGAGAGCAAAATAATACATGAGAAGATGCAACTGCATTTTTAGCCTACTTAAACCAATCGTCAACTGCTAATGTCTTTGAGCAAATATAAAGAGAATCTATAACTATTTCAGTGGGCTAAGGAAAACAATAAAAAAATGACTGGCCAAAGAAAATGAAAAGAGATAATAAGACAAATTTTTGAATAAATGGAGAGTCAAAGTCAAAAGAACTTCACCTCAACCAGTGTCTGCTCGAATGCTTTTGCCGGAGGCTTATCCTAATCAAGAAGAAAAATGCGTAACAGAAATACAATTCAAAAAAGAGACTGAGAGATCTAATTAATTATTGTTCATGGACCATGAAATCAACTAACCATCCATCCAGCAATCCCTGCAGGCTTTGTGACGTCAAGTCCATGACTGAAAACAAGTTTCACTGTCAACTAAAAATATGGTGGCTCAACAAAGCATACTTTCAAAACGGCAAAGGAAAGGCCACTGATGAAGAAACTTTTACCCTGGTCAAGACCTAGAAGAGATGCAAAGGAATTTCTCTTATGTACAATACAGAGAGACAAAAAATAAAAACAAAAGAAATAATTAGACTGTGCCCTCACAACCTTAACAAAACAAAATTGTAATAGTTTTTTCTTTTATTTATTTTTTATTTTATTTTATTTTATTTTTATTTTTATTTTTTATTTGGGGGTGGGGGGAAAGGGTAAGGTTGGTGTAAGGAGCAAAGCCAAACAATGAACAACCCATCAAACATACTAACTATTACCTTCCCTTCAATGAGCATGGAAGCCGGTGATAAAAAAGATAGAATATAACATATTAGATCGAAGAACAAAATATTTCCCAATGTTCAAGATGTTGCATAGGTAAGAGGCCTTGGTTATAATGTAACCAACTGAAGAAGAATGGTACAGGAATAAAAGAAAATACAAAAAGAGCGGTGGGTTACAAGAACAAGAGAGAGAAATACTATCTATAATAGTAATTATGATAGAAAATAGCTCAACTAGTAAAAGAAAAGGCAAAACAACGGAGATGAATAGTCTAGACTCTGACAACTCCTCTTGGGCTTCTATAAGGATTACACAGTGGGTTAAAGAAGATAAAAGAGATGACGCGAAAAGATCTAATAGGGTTAATGTGAGAAGATAGTGGCATCAAATTCATGGTGATGGAAATATATATTTTAATGGGGGTGCAAGTGCCATGAAAGGTGATGATCAAAAGGAAAGAATATAACATAAGAAATAGAAGAACAAAATTTGCTTGACAATGTTCAATTTGCAGTACAAGTAAGAGGTCGAGTAATTAGGGAACCAACCGAAGAAGAATGGTGTAGGAGTAAAAGAAGAGAAAGGAGGAGATAATGGGTTAGAAGAAAAAGAGGGAGAGATACTATGATCCTGATTATGGTATAAGATAGCTCAACTAACAAAAGAAAAGATAAATCAATGTAGACGGACAGTTCAAACACGAACAACTCTTTCTATCGGGGTTTAAAAAAGAACGGATAGTGGGCAAAGACCATAAAGGCAATTGGACAGATACATCTAAAAGTTTAGTGTAGAACAACAGTGGCAGCAAGTTGATGGTGATAAAATTTATTTTTTAATGTAGTGCAAGTGAGCATGGATGATGATGAGCAAAAGGAATGACTATAATATATGGGATAGAAGAAGAAAATTTGTTTTTCAGTTATTTAAGGCGTTACACAAGTAATAGGCCTTGGTTATCAAGGAACCAAATGACAATGAATGGTGTAGGAAAAGAAGAAGAGAAATGAGAAAGTGGTGAGTTAGAAGAAGAAGAAGAAGATAGTGAGATACTATGATAATGATTATCCAAAAATAGAGGTCAACTTAAAAGAAAAAGATAAAGCAATAAAGATGGACAATCCAGAGCTCTTTCTCCTCGTGTTCTAAAAGGAGTAGACACTAGGTCAAACAAAGAAAAGGGGGTGAGTCAGAAACATCTAAAAGTGTTACTATGGGACGATAGTGGTAGTAAGTTCATGGTGATAAAACTTTATTTTGTAATGGGGTGCAAGTGAGCGTGGACAGTGATAATAAAAAAGAAAAAATATAACACATGAGATATAAGAAAAAAAAATTGCATGCCAAAGTTCAAAGTGTTGCACAAGTAAATGGAAGCCAACTCAAAAAGAATGAGGTAAGAATAGAACAAGAGAATGGAGGAGGTAGTTGGTTAAAAGAAAAAGAAAGAGATATTATGATCCTGATTATGATAGAACATAACTCAACTAGCAAAGGAAAAGGTAAAGTAATACAGATGGATAGCTCAAACTTGGACAAACCATTTGTCCTGAGGGCCAATTGGATGTAGGAAAAGGCCCCCTCCAAAACTTTTACCCTCTCACAAGTGTGAGTCCCACATTTTTGCCATTGTTTGGATAACAAAATTTACCCTCCTCTTCCACTCTCTCAGCTTCCCTATTCCCTTAGCTTTCCTCCCCTTGGGGGATAATTTTTGGGCATCCTCAAGGCTAGCCAAAAGTTATGCCCCCTTTAAGCCTCTTGTTTTTTACTTTTTAGCCCTCGTTGACAGTATTTTTAATTTAATCAAAACAAATATAATGCTAGTAAAGAAATAATAGATAAGCCAACAAGTCAAAATAAATATAATTAAAAAAATGGATAATAACCAACCATTCAAAAGTATATATTTAAAAAAAAAAGTTCTTTAAATAAATTTATAAAAAATTAAATTTTCAATGAAATAAATAATACAACTTCAAA
>QLOD02175620.1:0-11425 GCA_003260245.2 Sideroxylon spinosum
AATTGCATAGTTTGACCTTAATTTTTGTAAGAAAATTTAAATCGAATCACTAATTTTGATTTGATTCAGTTTGTTTTGATAATTTATGAGATGCAAATGTTGGACGAGAAATCCTTAAGGTATTGAAAGATTGAAACTAAAAAAATTATGAGCTCAGTACAAAAGACATATACTATAATTTGGGCTGCTAAAAAATTATAAAAAAAAAAAATGATTAACCTTGGTCAATAAAACACCACCACTATTATATTTTATAAGATTTTAAGTTAAAAAAATTAAGTTAAAAAATTAAGTTATTGACTAGCCTCCTAAAATTTAATTTTTTTTTCAAATGTTATATATATGCCAAAATTCTTAACTAATTGTACCATCTACTCATATATATTAATTTTTCTAGGGTATATGTATTTGGACTCCACAAATAGATTCTTGCACTTGAGTTTACTTTTTGTTAAATGAAATTACACAATTATCCTCATTTTTATAGTAAAATATGTATACAATTAAAATTATACAATTTGTCTTATTAGAAGAACGAAAGAAGATAGCTATATAATTTTATTTAATAAAAAAGTAAATGGGAGCATAAGAATCTATTTGTAGAGTGTAAATAGATCTACCTATTTCTTTATTCGCTAAATATAATTTATGATATTAGTTACTTAAATTCAACTCAAAAAAAAAAAAAAAACACACCCCCAACCAAAAATTCTAGCCATGTCCCCGGCTACAGTACTAGTACATAATACAATGTTTTATATATATGGGGCTTTCATACATCTTATTTGATGTAGTATTGATAATTACTGTTATTATTATTAATCTAAATCACATTACTTATTCTAATGCATGCTTTACATATTTCGTTGCAGTCCTTTGCTTTTGTTGAATTTGAATAGAAATCAAAATGTAGGGGGACAACTACTGAAGACTGAGGGTTCAGTTGGTGTGCAGGGGAGATGAACCTTGCCGTGGCAACATAACTGAAAGAGACTATTAATTGCATTAATTGGAGGCAAATTCAAAATCAAATAATTAATTAATTGCATGCAAAAAGATGACAACAATGACCATTTTTGACAATTCTTATTCTGATAAAAGTATCTATTTATAGCAGACTTTTGACTTGGAAACTCTATGCTGAACAAATAGAAATATTTTATGTATCGATTGCTCATGTAAATATTTATATGTATATATATATATCCTTCTTCAGCAAGAGAGGGAGCAAGTTCCTCTTCCCAACAGTGTTCCTCTTTCGTTCATTCGGGCAAAGGATCAGTCCGCTCGGGACCTTCGAGAATTATGTTATCTGCACGGAAACAAGTATATTAGTTCAATGGGTCAAGAAATCTCATATATAAAACACACACACACACACACACACACAAAAGCTAAACTCACCACGCTCACGTTCTACTGCGATGGCTTCCTTAGTGGGATCGGGTCCGAGCAGATATTGGTAGAGATTGTCCACAGTTTTCAAAAATTGGGCCTCTCGAATTTGGTGCTCCTTAGCCAAGGCCAGCAGTTCCTTTTGTTCACGGGAGAGGGTTGGAGGCTTGCGAGCTGATTGACATAAATACAAAGATTAGAAATACAATGTCACCTAATACCCATACCCACATTCACAAACTACCCTAAAGAATAAAAACCTGTTCATACCCCCTTATTGTAGGCTAACCCATGTCCGAGGCACCCGGATTTGCTTGTCTTCCTCTGTCTCCCATGCCTGGAACCCCCACAAACTCCCTCGGACGAAGAAATACTTTTCCTTCCATCATTTGTGAGATATGGGCATCCTTATCACAAAATTGTACTCTGGCTTCCTTGCCGAGAAGTACCACTAGCCAGCGTTCCTCTCCATCACCTTATTAAGGTGGAGGAACCCATCGGTGGTCAGAGGTTGTCCGGCGGCAGCGTGCCAGAACACTACACACCTGATTAAGATCCTTCACCCGTTCGGGGCAACCAAACCCACCGTGAGGCTAAACGGACTAAGCACCTCCTCAACGATCTTCAGCAGCGGAAACTTGAGCCCCCCGATTAGCGCGGCCTCGTAGACCGTTATTTCCCCAACTCTTGCCGAGCATGCTGAGTTCCTCATGCTTGGTACCCTCAGGTTAAGATCATCCGGCAAATGGAAATCTCTTATCAACTGAGAGATTCGTGCCGTTGTAATGAAAGACACGATCCCTTCCGCTTCAAATTACACATACTCTGTGACCATTGAGCGCCTCGATCCCACATAAGACTCAAAGGCATCTACTATGCGAGGCCTCTCTACGGCACTTCGACTGCTCGTGCTCAGGGCATTGGAGACACTACATCCCTTAAAAATGAGCCCATCGTTATCTATTTTGGTGTCGCTTCCAATGGTAACCCTCTCTAGATCACCCATGGTGATAGACTTAAATAACTGAGACACACGAAGAGAGTATGAGAGGAAAATCAAACCATTAACAGTAGACTTGATGAAACTAGGATTTCCTACGAAATCTATAGGCCTGGGAAGCTGTCTATTGCGCTCATAAAAGTAACTGGCTCAGGCAAGAAGCCAGAACATAACGAAAGACGACGACGAAGAAGAAGAAGAAAAGAAGAAAAATTCTTAAATAACTGTCAAACTGTAAAATCTTACTAAGGCAGGAAAATGCTTCGCGAACAGGAAAAAACCCGGAGGCGAGTTCACAAACACAGAAAATATCGACGGCAGAGAGCTCTCAGCAGTGGCAATGAAAACGTAAAAAAGATGACAACGAGCCAGCCCAGGGTATTTATCTCTGCCGGGTTTTGAAAACTACGACCAGTGATGAAGTGGGAAAAATCCCATCCTACGATCTTAAAATAGTGACCCTCCAGATTCATATCACTCCCAACGAAAATCTGACACGCGACAGGTATATAAAGCGTCAGATGGCTAAAGCACGCGTGCCTGCATTTAATGCGGCTGCACATTAAATGCACACATTTATAATAGATAGATAAATAGCTCATAACCCAACTAACACCCCGATCACGAGCATAATTTGATTCCTTGCGGCTATCTTCAATGACAGAAGGAATCAGGGGCATCTGTTAGGGTAATATCCTGATCAAGCCGGACCCTAACATCCCGACCAAACTCAACCTTACCGATCGATCAATACGACCCGGCCCGAACTAGTACCGACCGAACAATCTCCACTATCACCTGCATTATTACCAACTCCCCTTATTATCGCCATACCTTGAAAAACACTGCACTCCATGTAGCAGTTGTAACCATAACCAAATAAACCATCATTCTTGGAATCTATAATACACGTGGCATCATTCACGTGGAATGGTAGGTCAAAACTTCCCATATATATATATTCATCTGCAACCATTGACAGAGGTATGCAATGGCTGATATTCAAATATACTCAGTAAAAATACTCTGAGGATTAAGCTAACTTAAGTATCAGAGCTTCTTTAGGAGGCACCGCACTGGTGTGAGAGCAGACATTCCGGAGCTGAATTGGATCATGAAGGCTGTGCGAGTTTACTGTACCATCATGGAATATGTGACCAAAATATGAATAATGTTAAAGCAAAAGTTGTTGACGCAATTTGTACTATATATTACTGTAAGCAATTCTGGACTCCTCCTACTCAAGGCTTTAGCCATGGTAAAAAATAGGGTTTTTTACATAACTATATATACTAAATATACATATTACCTAGACATTACTTGGATCGAAGAATTTACGGAAGTGTGGTGGGTGTCGTCAATTGAGTCGACGACACCCGGATTCGCCATTGACGACCTGCATGTCGTCCATTGGCCCGACGACACAGCTGCATGTCGTCCCTTCGCTTGACAACACCGGTCCATGAAAATGCTCGTCAATCCAGCCTCTCTTCTCGCGGATCTTCTGCCGGCTCGATGTAGGTGTTGCATGTCGCACTTGGAAGTACCGACATGTAGCTAAAGAAATGACTCAATTCAAATGGGAAAAAAAAAAAAATACTTGAAGAGGCAACGAGGAGATACCAAAGACATTGTCAAACTACATCTTGACTTGTGCTAACATCAAATTTCGTATATTATAAACAAAAAAATAATCTAAATTAGTTTTACATCTTTCCTTAATTAAATAAAAGAATAATTTTATTTGTCAAAATTTATAGATATTCAATTTCTTTGTTTCAAGAAAAAAAATACTAAATGTCGAATATATTTAATATTTTCTTAAAAAATTTATTACTATTAAAATTTTTATTATAATTACATAACATACTAGTAGAGATGGAAGTGAGCCCAATTAGCGGCAATTATAAAATAAATTTGATCATATCAATTAAAAAATAGTTTAAAAATTCATGAACTCATCATACTGAAATTTAAATATTTAAAAATTAATGTATTTTATATAGTTTTCCTATTTATAATATATGTAGCGTATAAATAATTACAAAATAAAAGATTTTAATTTTTTTAAAAACACTTTTGAGAAAAGATATTTTTAATAAATATATTTACATTTTTTTAGAAAAAGTCAACTAAATTTATTTAGTTAAAAAATATAATTAGATTAAAATTTTTAAAATATATATCCAAAAATAAATATTTAAATTAAAATTTTAACATTAGTGTGCTAAACACTTAAATTTTAAATACGTACATTGTGACACTATGTGTCATTTATATAAAAAGTAAATTTAAAATTTTAAATTTTAGATATTTTCAACCGTTAAATTTACTAAATGATTAGAATTATTTTTTTCCTTTCACTCAGTCTTCTCATATTTGTTTAATACTCAAAAAAAATATTTAAAATTCTAAAAAAATATGATAAATATTTGTAATATTTATTAAATTAGCTAAGTATAAAATTTAATTATTTTAAAATAGAGTGAAAACACCTTCTTTTGTTTTCGTTTTTCTGTTTAAGTTTTCAATTTTTTAGAAATAGAAAAGCATAAACAGATTTAAGAAATATTTTTTTATTGCCAGTTTACAAAATCTTGAAAACATAAATAGAAAAATAGAAAACAAAAACGTTACCGAACGGGGCCAAATTAACTTTAATTAGCTAAGTATAAAATTTAAATTAACTTAAAATTGTAATAACATAATCAAAAGAATTCGAATTAAATATTTGCTAACTACTAAATTAAAGGACGGAGTAAACCATGATTAAACTAAAACAAAACTTAATCAAAATAATCTCCAAACCACTACACATCTAGTATAAATCATTATGTAAGTTTAAACCTATATTAAACATATTTTTGTGTTCATATTCCATACAAAAATATAAAAAATAAAAAATTGTAAGAATAGTAAGAAAGAAAAGAAAGAATGCAGTGGATCACTCCATACCACAACGAGACCTCTTAAATATACAACGTACAGTTATGGCCGCTACTACCTCCTCCATATATGGCTTCCCATTCAATACATCCTCAAGACGTGCCTCTATTGCTGCTCCTACCGGTGCGTCCTCCACACGTGCCACACTAGATCCTGGGGGCTTATGTGTGAGTGGCTCGGCAGATCCTACAGTAGAAATCTCATGCGTAGGTAACACTATAGGAACATGCTCATCTGCTCCTGCTATCGATGATGACCTCCCTGTTCTTCCAGCTATAGGTCGTCGTGTGGTAGCTTTAACTGGTGCATAGGGGTCGTCATTGACTGCTATGTATCAAATACAGCTACAGGTGATCCGGATGCTGGAGATGTAGGAAATGGCTCGATGTGCAAGATTCCAGACCAGAAATCCTCCATATCTGTTGATAATGAAGCAATGCCTCCGTGCCCAGCAGTGGGGTCCGTTGCACGACACTGGAATCTTAGACAATGTCATGTGTCTCGGTACTCTACTGCTTGACACTCGGCGCTAATGATAGCATATGCGTCTCGTGTATGCAGCTCAAGGTGAATGCTAGAGCTGTGGAACTGCTTGGCACGTCTGAGTCACGCATAAGTGGCGGGTGTAGCTCATTTCGGGGTAGGGGCCTATATCTTGTCGGATGCCCACGTGCTCGTCTACCAATATGTCATAATCTACTGGGAAGTGATAATGAGATTCCCTAATGGGATGAGCCTACCTGACTAGTAGACGTGGATGCCCGCAGTCTCTCCTCATGATCAATCACTGTGATCACCAGTCTTGTTTGCTGAAGAATTAGCTGCAAAGCCTCAAGGTAATCACACTGATCCGCACGATCGATGGCTGCTGCTGCGACTTGGTGTATGCTCACAATAGTGTTAACTTGCATCGTCCAAATAATTAACGAAAATAAATACAAAACCAATAAATAAAACAAATGTTATTCTAAAATGCGTAACTAAAACACCATACCAAGATCACAATATCAGCAGCCACTGGCTAAGACCCAATATTTGGCATATGTGAGGGTAGCGCGAAATGACTCCAGGTGATCTAACGATACCAATCCATATATGGGTCGTCGTATTGGAGACGTGCGGTGAAAGCCTGACCCTGGATGACCGACTCCCATAGTTTGTCCCACTCGTCAACATACCGCTGATGGTACTGTATCCACTTCATCTCCCCTCGTCCACGCCTCGTAAGCTTGTGCAGATGGGCATCGTGTTAAAGTCTTGCGAGATCACTTGGCGAAGGCTAAACTGTCTCATAACGCGTCCTGGCAGATGATACTCGACAATCTCGTAACATATTAATGGACATGTCGAGCACCACACTGCCACTTCAGCACAGCAATAGTCAGGAAATGTGCTAAGAACTGACTCTGGGTATGGACACGAGGTCATCTGATCCTCTCGCATGAGCGTTAGCTGCTCTCTGCAGTCCCTCAACGGCCTTGCAAAGCTCATAGCAAGCTCTCCCTTTCATCGGCATCCCCATGGATCAACTGGAAGGCCAAACTCCTCTGGCACAGGATCAGGTGGGGGAGGTGGTCGTCTAATGACTGATAGTGAACAATTGTACCCAGATTGTAGGTTTGGACTGCATTCATGAACTTCAAAAGCAATAAATACGACTCCTCCCAATCTCCAAATATCTTCACCACTGTATTTTGCTTAGCGAGCCACACCTTTCAATATGACACATTATATTTGAACTGATCTTTTACTTCGTCTTGCAGCCAAACAATAGAATAAGTGGGATTAGACTTGACCAAATGGTAGATATTATTACAAAGAAAGTTCGAGTCAATTTGATCATGGTCTTCACCCAATCGTGCAAAGATACACATGTGCGGGCCCTCATATTTGGTTATCTCAAATAAACCATGCGAACTGAACTTGCTTGCTCGAACCCGCCACTTGCACTGGCCTTCATTCTTCTTTAGACATTGAACCACTCAAGACTTCCTGCTCGACTCAACAATTACGTAGAGCTGGTTTGATTTGACAGCATACAATTTCATAAATTCGACTAAATGCTCCTTATCCTTGAAAAGGTGTTCAATGCAAGGATCTTCATTCTCCAGGTTCCATATTTGACGGCGAAGCGAAGGGACCCATGAAAGTGCACTATCGTCTAACTCAAGAAATGTGAACATTTTAGACATTGGCTCGTGTGGTTGTCGAACCGCACATTCATTGCATACGATGACAGCTGGATCCCCAATAACAGTCTCGTTTATCGTTTCCATCTGTTGCAGTTCTATGTCTTCATCATCAATCGGACCTCCAACACCGTTGAAATCGTCAGCCTGGTTTGTTATGTAATCTCATCCCATGTCCTGATGCTGCACATAATCACGGACAGGATCAACAATGGCTTGAGGCATGGTGCTTACTAAGTTTTCTGGTTTATTATAGAGGAAGGAAGGCATAACTTCATTGTAGCTGGTTACCATATTCTCAATTGAAGCATCCAATTGAGGGCTGGTTTCGTCGTCAACCATCGCAGGATCAGAAGACTTAAACTCCAAATAAATGTCACAGTAATTACGCTGCAGATTCTGAATGATAGTAAACATTACGTCAACCGTGTCATCGTCCATTACATGTAGAGGTTTATGAAGTATTTGGCCCGCACTACCAACAATTGGATATCTGCACATCACTCTTAAAGCCCCCTGAGCTGGCTCCATGCCAACAACTTCGTGCAGTTTTGCAAGCAACATCGCATATGTAGATTGAGTGCTAACCCTGATATAATGCTTGCATGGCCTATTGTATCCAATGTAGTCGTCTGTATTAGTGAGGTTCTCTCCCCAAAAATAGAATAATGAAATTCATTCTTGAGACATCACGAACAATTAACGAACGACAGATTACAGCCCTAAACAACATAAGTATTAGGAAGGATCCTCTTATATCTAACTAACTTTGGAAGGGATTTAAATTTGAAACTAACTTTGAAATCTATTTCAACTACTCAAAATTGAATTTAAATTACCTTAAATTTTAAATTAACTTAAATTAGTCTAAATTGTAGTATAAATTGAATTTAAATTAGCTTAAATTTTATTATAAATTTATTTAGTTTAGCTAAGTATAAAATTAAATTAGCTCAAATTTTAGTATAAAATGAATTTAAATTAGCTGAGTATAAAATTAAAGCAATTTGAAATCTATTTTATTAAAAATTAAATTTAAGTTACTTGAAATAAAAAATTATGTTAAATTAGCTAAGTACATAATGAAATTAACTTCAATTTTAATAGAAATTAAACTTAAATTACCTAATTATAAAATTAAATTAACTTAAATTTTAGTATAAAACGAATTTAAACTAGGTAAGTATAAAACTAAATTAACTTGAAATCAATTTCGTTCAAAATTTACTTTAAATTACATGAAATTTTAAATTAACTTAAATTAGCTAAATACAAAATTAAATTAACTTCGATTTTAGTATAATTGAATTTAAATTAGCTAAGTATAAAATTAAATTAGCTTAAATTTTAGTATAAAATGATTTTAAATTAGCTAAGTATAAAACTAAAGTAACTTCAAATCTATTTTATTCAAAATTGAATTTAAATTAGTTGAAATTTTAAATTAAGTTAAATTAGCTAAGTACAAAATGAAATTAACTTCAATTTTGGTAGAAATTGAATTTAAATTAGCCAAATATAAAATTAAATTAACTTAAATTTTACTATAAAATAAATATAAACTAGGTAAGTATAAAATAAAATTAACTTGAAATCTATTTCGTTCAAAATTTAATTTAAATTGCCTGAAATTTTAAATTAAATTGCCTGAAATTTTAAATTAACTTAAATTAGTTAAGCATACAAAATCAAATTAAACTATAAATGGGCTAAGTATAAATTTAAATTAATTTAAATCTAAATCATTCAAAATTGAATTTAAATTAACTAAAATTTTAGTATAAATTGAATTTAAATAAGTTAAGTATAAATTTGAATGTAATATCATCCAAAATTACATTTGAACTAACTAAAATTTTAAATTAACTTAATTAGCTAAGTATAAAATTAAATTAACTTAAACTTTAGTACAAATTGAATTTATATTACCTAAGTATAAATTTAAATTAATTTCAATGTAATATCATTCACAATTGAATTAGCTAAAATTTAAAATTAACTTAAATTGTACTAACACGACTTGAACTCAATTTAGAGATCAAACACGAATTTACAAAACAAGGTAAATGTTTTACATATTTTTGTTCTAACATGATTTCAAATCAAACTTAATTTTAACATAAAGTTAATTAATTTACAGGCAATAATACAGTTTCAAAATACACATTCAACCAATCTGCATTCAAAACATAATTTAACTCACCTGAAAATTTTGAAACTGAACATAAGCAGTGAAACACCGAACAAAGCATTAAACACACACTGATATATATTTATCAGAGCACGGGCACTCAAACTCCAACGAAACCAAGCGTACACTGGCACTCAAAATCAACTACAAAGACCCGAAAGATTGAACAAGCGATTAGTAGAATCAGTGGTATCAATATACATTCCGAAGGAGCTCATATATATATATATATATATATAGCCCAAAGAACTCACATTTGGAGACAAGAGTAGCGTAGCGTAGTGTAGAGTAGTTGGAGCAGTCGCCAATGGAGCCTGGAGCAGCCGCAGCCTGAGTGCCGGTTGCAGACCTGTGCGAAAATGGTCGAAGAGATGCGTTGCAGAGCGAAACAGCACCGGAGGAAGGTTGGTACGAAAGTTGCAGACCTGCGGGAGAAGAAGACTCGGGCGGTGAAAAAAGGTATGTCGTCAATCCAATGGATAATACATACGTCAAGTCGAGCTACCCGTGTCAGTGTGTCAGGGTGTCGTCGCCGGACTCAACGACATACTGTGTCATCGATCGAAACCACTACATGCACGGTGTCGTTGAGTGAATAAACGACATGCCATGGATGTCGTCAATGGGATCTCCAACATGGGTGTCGCCGACTCAATTGACGACACCCACCACACTTCCGTGAATTCTTAGATTCGAGAAATGTTTAGGTAATATGTATATTTAATATATATAGTTATATAAAAAAACCCTAAAAAATAACCGTTACCAATTAAATCAACATAATATAATATTATCATATGCTATTGCATTACTATAGGAGTGTTTGGAGTGACAAAAATTATAAAATCTGATAAAAATTATAAATTCGTAATTCGTTCATTGAGATAAAAAAAAATGAATTACTTTTACAGATTTTTAATGTTTTTCAGCATTTTTTAGCATTTTTCATCAAACCAAAATAGAAACATATATGCATTGTTGACCAAAGAAAACTTAATTAGTGGAATGATTAACTAACTGGCGAAAGAAATAGACAAAAGGGTTTGCTACTGATTTACTCTGGCTCGATTGAAGGAAATGCTTAATGTCACGACTAACCGAAGCTACTTAGTCGGATAAATGCTTGTGATTGACTCAGGAGTCGATGTGTAGGGACACATGCCAACAACCTAAGGAGTTTGCTACCCTCGTAAAACCCGAATGACCTATAACAAAATTTCTTCCCGTTAAAAAGAAAAAATAAATGCTCACTAAAAATACTGTACATTTTTTATTCTATTCAGGAATGACATTAGCATCAGTACCTAACCCTACTTTGAATGACATTCCAACCCATTAGTTTCCTTCCAGAACTCTGTTGCAAAAAATAATTTTACCAGGAACCTTCCTCTTCATTTCCTTAGCTACTAGCTTCAAAAGAAAAATGAAAATTGACTCTATGGTTTGAATTACTTAATACTGTTCTCCATGCATGCATATACTTATAAAATCAGTATACATATATATACTTTTGCAAGATACACCCAGTGCTTGTGTCCAGCCATTAATGTTTGTCGCTCTTTCACACACATAAATCTACTCCTATTTGTCTACTGTGCCTTTACCAAATGGGTAAGTCTCCACGTCGTAGGGCTGAGAGTGGTTTGAAGAAGGGGCCTTGGACTCCGGAAGAAGATCAGAAACTCGTCGGTTATATTCACAAAC
>QLOD02175654.1:0-30946 GCA_003260245.2 Sideroxylon spinosum
TAAGGAAATGCAACTAGTAGACTGATTTTATCTTTCAAAAGTTTAAAAGGGAGGTCCAAATACTAGTTATTAAATTCTATGAATTAGTCAAGCTCACAATTAAAATTGAGGGCAAAGAAGCTTTTTTTTTTTTTTTATTTTGGTGGCCAATTAATCAAATAGGAAAGGTAGCAAAATAATGTTGAAATGCTATGGATGTAAAGAACAAACAAACATGAAGGTGGTTTAGGTAAAATGGATTGGTTGGAATGCTATGGATCTAAAGGACAAATAAATATAAAGGTGATTTAAGTAAAGTGGATTAAAGGATAATATAATTGGGTTCAAGGTTGAGTATCAAACAAGGATATTAAGGTACCACATAGATAAAATGATACTATTGAAGTGCATACATTGTGATACCAAAGGAGAGGTAAGGAACAAGTGCACCTGATTTGATGTAAAATGGCCCAAAAAATGTCCCGAGTGTTCTGGAAAATGTTTTTAGAGTGTCCTGAAGTGTCCTGGAAGCTGCTAGAATTTCACCAAAGTGTCACCGGAGCTTCGCCGGCCAGTCGCCGGAATGTCGTCGGAAAATCTGAGGTCGCCAGAGGGAGGGGATGCTGGTGGTGGGGTTAACTGGAGCTAGTTATCGTCATAAACTTTTGAAAGTGTATATGAAGGTCTTCCCAAAAACTTACAATGACGTTACTCTTGAAGCAATTTTTGTTCGTCGGCTGGAACAGTACAGGTCGCCTAAGAGAAATTGACTGGCAGCAATTGTGGTTTGGTTCGTTGCACTGATACGGTGATGGAGATTAAGAAAACTTATAATAGGATCCTTCGCTCTGATACCAATTTGATGCGGAACACAAAGATTAAATGCAATATAGAGAAGAAGAAGAAGAAAAAGAAGAAGAAGAAGAAGAAGAAAACCAGATGAGATGGAAGAAGTTAGGCAAACACAGCCGTCTCCATAAAATTCAATCATCAATAATCTCTGTTAGACATACTTAGGGTTTAAATAATGAACTCATAAAACTCATGGGCGAAAACATAAAGGCCTATAATAAAATAAACTCAATATTAATAAAGCCCAAAACAAATGGGTCCAAATAATAAATAACAAAAGAAGTAAATATGTAGACCGATGTCCTCAAGACAAAATATGGTAAGAATAAACCTTATTCCATTCTAGGAAGCAAATATAGTCTTTTTCGGTTAGAGGAGTGCTCCTTTCTGCTGGCTTTTTCATGTATTTTGCGGAATTAGGTGTGTATAGCATAGCAGCCTGCTTAAAAAGGCTAGCATTGGCTCCGAATTTAATCATTAAACCAAACTATGCTATGTCACACACATCTTTACCACACCACCTAGAGAAATAAGATTGAACTATTTTGACGCCGGACTATTCAAATTTAAAGTGCTATGAGACATTGAAATTGATATAAGCTGCCAAAGCCTCGGTTGTCGAGCGAAATAGTTGAAGATTTTTATCAAGGAAGTCAGAAGGCTAAGCAATAATTTTCTACACCTTCCCTAAAAATGGAGTATGGAAAGAGGATCCTAAACAAAAAAAAAAAGAGTCCATAACCCCTTAGTCAATTTTGAAATCCTTTCTCTTGAGTATACCCATTACCTTAAAATGGACATCACTTTGGCTTACTAAGCCTTCTCCTCTATTGTCACAGTGGAAAAGTGCCCGCAGAGTGTATAGAAAAAGTTTATCTTCTTAAAGTGTCTCCAATCTTGGTCTTAGACTTTTCCTTTAGCCTTGCTCTTATTAAGAGACGCTTCTGGGCTTGGGAGCCTTTTTTTCTTTCATTGATCTAAAAGAAGTGGCAAAAGAAAGCTACGGGTATATACCTCTGCCCCGAGAGAACAAGTGCCACCTTAATAGCTATATTCTTAATCGTTAGGCTTTGTAACCCTTTCCCTTGAAAAGCAATGAGAAGAAGATAAAAAGAGGAAGGGAGACCTCTTTCTATTGCCTTTCCCTTACTACTTCAGATTGGTTCATCGACGAGAGTCTTACATTTGAACGAGAGGTCAGGCCAATCCCATTCATCTTGGTCTAGTCCGAAGGGATCTTGTTCTAAAGCACTTTACCCATATAACCGCTTGCCACCTATACTCAACCATCCATTCAAAGTTTAGGAACCTAGGTAATAGTATCCCGATCAAACAACTGATGAAGGGATGAGCGGAATAGGGAGTATGCTGGACGCGGTTCAACTAGCGAAGACTCTTCGAATCGCTTGAGTAAGAAGTCCCCAAGATCACGGGGGATCTTAATTGTTACATAGCTCAGGTCGGAGCAAGGTGCCATTGGACATTCAAAAGGTAGTCTCACGATTGGGCACTCAACCCTGGAAGTTATCATTGTATACTTCCACAGGTTGAAAGGCGGTGAGGGAATAGGTTCAACTACCTTTTGATTTGGGCCTTCTCATTCCTTCTAAATCTAAGGGTTGAGGAGCTTTCCAGGTAGTCCCTTCTATGAGGGGTAATTAGGCTACGAAGCTAAGGACAATCACTCGGCCAAATCTCTTAGTAGAAGGGGGATGCCCCTTAATTAAGTAAAGAACACACCGAAGTTACATAGATTGGAAAAGCCCCTTTATGGAAAGACCTATGTAGAAGCTCATTCCAAACAAATGAAATCTTTGACAAATTGTTTTACCACTCTTGAGCGTTGTAATAGCCTAAGTTGGGCGGACTTGCTCAAAACTACAGAGTACCCACTCAGGTGCGGGTGCAGAGTCGGGTGCAACACTTCCAATCCGGATACTACTCTAATGTTTATATGAAAGAATCATCCATTTTGGACTTCTTCAGCGATGGCATTCTCCGGCAATAGCGCTCTTTGTCAAAAGAGTTCTTTGGATGGCTTCAACATTTTGTCTTCTTTATGTTAATTATACGAACATAATTAAGTTTCAAAATCTTTATGGGTATTACATAGAAGTCACGTATCCCAAGCAAACTATTAATTATATTAACATTAACTACACTGATAGAAACATTTCTCCATGTGAGAATTTTGCTCTTTCATTTGCTTATATAGACTTTTTCTCTTTTATTTTTGTGTTAAGTATAGAGAAAGAGAGTTAGTAGACGAAAGGGTAAACAACAATAATTAAAAATATATAATTATAATATTAATTTATAAAATAATTAAAAATTACATGGGGATATGAAAGGGTAAACGACAAATAATTAAAAATACTTACTTATAATATTAATTTATAAAATAATTAAAAAATTACATGGCATATCTTCGTACCCGTATCCAAATTCGAAACCTTATCCACATATCCTCGATTCTTTAGACTTGCATTATCGGACACCTAGATTCACGCCCGTATCCGATTCCTATCTAGTGTCTGAGCAACTTAGGTGATAGCTTGTACTTGTTTGAAGTTTTTGGGTGCCTTGGAAAATTGTTCAATTTGGCACTTGGATTTGGATGAGGTTGAGTAGGAAATTATCCTTTTGGTCGCATGCTCAAGCTTTGGGTATAAAGAGTCAGCTGACTCTTTATATCATCTAATGTCCTATTGATTTGAGCCCATGGTGTAAATTGTGTGTGTTCATGAACTTCTGAAGAGTCTCTTCGGAGGACAGTTTGTGAGGGGTAATATAATTATTCTATTGTGGCCCCAAATTCTGAAGGTATCCTGAGTTATGGAATGGAACTTAAGGCACTATAGAAAATGGAGCAGCGTGATATTGTTGAGGTGCTTTAGCCCTATCATTCCTCCAGCTAAGGTTAAGATGTGATTGCTCTGATCCAATATGTATAACTTAGCTCGGCCCCAAGTTCAAGATGTCAGTTGAAGCACAATACCAGTAAGTACCAGATTGTATCCACATAAAGCCTTGAGTGAAAATCAGTGAACAAATTGAATTGGAAATACATAAGCCAAATTATCCTCACAAAGAATAATGGAAATTGTCCTTGTATTTAAAATGGTGATTTGTTTTGATTTTTGTTTAAAAAATGAAATAAAAGTCTTGGATCCAAAACAAGTCTATAGTGAATTATATAGATTTTCAAGGATAAGAAATTACTCAATCTATACTTTAAAATTATATATCGGAAGATTTTAATGTGAAAAGCAATTTAGAACAAAAAAAATGATTGAATTGGTTATTAAAATAAGTACAAAATCTTGGTTGAAAGTTAAATCAAACACCTGATATGCATAACTCATATTTCATACTTATGAAATATAAACTTAGCAATCGACATACAAATCATTAAGATGTGCACGAAAATTCTAATTAGAAGTCCATATATATGAGATGTAAGCCACAGAAATTAGATTTCAATTGAGAATTCAACTCTCAATTCACAAGAAACCAAAGTGACACGTCCATTGAACTTTGAAATAAGAAGGATGAACGTGAAGCATAATATCCTTGAATACTTATACAATTCATCTATTAATCTTGCCTTGAATCCAAGAGGAAAGAATTACTCACTCATATTCACTTGAAATGAACCAAACTACAAGAAATTTCAATTGAAAACCGTCAAAATTTGAAGTAGATTCAAAGAAAACCAATGCTAGATCTACTTTCTCTCTCTAAATTGAAAGAACTAATAAACCGGAATGTAAATATGTAAAAGCTACTCTAAACGATTATCTCTCAGTATTTGTAGTGTATATCATGTAAGTATAAGACTAACTTTCTAATTTACAACCGAATTACAAAAACTCTGAATCACAGGTTGGTCGGGACAGTTGTTCGAACAACTTCATGTGACTTAGACAATTTCTTCTCTTCAAAACTTGGCAATCTTTCTGTTATTTGCACGCGTGTTCATACAAAGCATAGTTCGGATGATTGTCCGAACCTCATTCCAACACTTTGATTTTTTCCTTCAGCTCAGCCTTCGTCTGCTTATGGTTGATTGAACACACGATTGAACACAAGTTTGTTCGGACGAGTGTCCTAACATAGTTCTCATACTTAGTAGTTTTTTTGTTCACTAAATTCTTTTGGCCCTCTATTGTTAGAATTAAGGTTAGAACAAAGTCTTGTCCAAACAAGCCTTCGAACCAATTTTTGACACTTAGTCGATTCTCTTACTCAGCATTCCTCTGTAGCTTCTATTATTAGGACCAACGTGCGGACACAAGTCTGTTTGAACAGCTTTGCTTAGTTAATTTCTTTTTGTCTAATTTTCTGTTCCAATTTCTACAATACACATAAAAACTTCTTATTCACAATTAAGATATAATTTTATTCATTTATTAGTGAAAAGTTGCATAACAACCCCCAATTGAAAGTTTATGATTATATTTTTTACACACAATTAGGATGATTCCTTCAGTTCGGATTATAGGTCCCAAAATAAGGATTTCCCCTTTAATCAAGTCCTTGATATAGTGGGCAGAACTAGTTGATAGCATGGTTAGGAGGACATTCATTGGGTTGGTTTGTACCACTTTCCAACATACAGGTTTGGTAAGTACAGTCATCTGTTGTATGGGCTTGACTATCGCAAACTAGGTAATAGATGCTCACGATTGGCTCCATGATGATTGGTGCGTCCCTTTTGATCTTTAGGGTCTCTATCTCCTAGGATAAGGTGGCTAATCTTGCCTTCAAGTCATTAGATTCACTAAGTTGATGCACACGTCCTTTCGATGATTTACCACTTTATCGTGTTGAGTCCTCGTTGTGTCCCATGTTTGCACTTTCTCCACCAAGAAGTTGAAGGATTCGCATGCTTGCTCTAGTGATTTGTCATAAAACCCTCCATTGCACATCATTTTCACAAATTTCTTGAGCTATGAGGTAAGGGAATCATAGAACTTGCTCATTATGCACTACAACTTGAGACCATGATGTGGGCAAGAGTGAAGGAGAGTCTTGAATCTCTCCTAACACTGGTAAAATCTCTCTCCTAGTTGTGGGGTAAAGTTCAATATCTAGCGCTAAATGGGGTCAGCCCTATGTGGTGGAAATAATTTCTTTGAGAACTTCACTAGCATGTATCCCATATGTGAATGCAGTTGGGTTGTAACAGTTCAAACCATCCAGTTGCCTTGTCTTTTAAACAAAATGGAAAGAGTTTCAAGAAGACAAGGTCTATGGAGCACATTTCATCTTTAAAGGTTGCACAAATATTCTAAAAACGGTTAGGGTGATCACATGGGTTTTTAAAATTCATACAGTGGAAGGTAGGAAGAAGTTGGGTCATATCGGGCTTAAAGTTGAAAACCTATATATTTTGGCCAAACTATGCAAATCTCAAGTGTATGTCTAGCCTGTTGTAAATAGTCCCTCATTTACCTCATATGAGGTGCTTGAGGTTGTCTATTGTTTGCACCTTAGGTTTTGCTATGTCTTCTGTTGTTTACGCTTGCCATTTCTAGTGTGGGAGGCGAAGAAGAGGTGAGATTGACAGAGAGATTCGAGGTTCGAAGGTGGTATGAAATTGGAACGTCTTACCCTATTTGGTTTCTCTCATTTACAGACACTCATAAGCAAGCAAGCTTACTGGTCTTTAGTGTTCGAATGACATAAATAGCGTCTAGATGGCAGAGAAGATATATAAATATATTTTCCCTAAAATAGTAAGCAACTAGCCTAGAATCTCCCTACAAATGAAAATTAAAATAAGTTTCCCGACAACAGTGCCAAAAACTTGACTGCCTCGCAAAATTACGGTGTAAATCTCCCAAGTGTAGGAGTGTGCGGCGTAGGATTTACTCGGTGAGTCCAAGATTGTATCCACAGGGAACTATCAAATTCAAATCCTAAGGGTTACGCTAACCGAAGTTATCTACTATGTTCTTCTAAACAAAACAAGAAAAACTTTGATTTTGAGTGAATTTGGGTGAGACAATCTACTCTAATTAAACTAAAATGAAAATTAAAAATTAAAATGAAACAATAACTAGAATAATGAAAGTAACTAAATAGAATAATAAAGTTCTAAATTAAATTGTTCTATGAATTTAATCTAATAAGAAATTTGAAGATTGGTTTAAGGTGCTAAAGCAGTAAGCAATTATATGAAAATCAAATCTAAACAAGCCTTGGTCTAACCTCTACAAATCCGAGTTAGGGCTACTTATTTAATTAATTGTATGTGAAGACAAATACACAATTTAAAATTCACATTTAGGAACACGCGAAAAAAGATATAATCATGCTAACCAATTTATCCAAAGCACAGTTCTAAAATCACGTTTAGAATTATAAAATCGAAAAATTGGTCTTGATTTATCTTTGGTCTAGAATCTATTTCTTTAAATTCAAGTTGTTTTGAAAGTTTTAATCATGTAAGAGTATCAGTGATTTTAAGGAAATATAATTAATCTCACAAGTTTTTAAAGATCTTGAAAGAAAAGCAAATAAAATCTAGAAATCAAACCCTAAACGTAATGCATGCATACATGACCACATCCAATCAACTAAATAATCGCCTTACCCATCATTGATGTGTAGAACCATGATATAAGGCTAGCCTAGCATGCTAATAAAATTAAAACAACAAACAAAAGATGAGAATAAGAAGCCAAACTCTATTTAATTAACTAAAAATAAGCAATCTTCAATATATATGGAAAAAGCAATGTACTCAAATCTCTAAAGCTCTCAAAAATTATCAGAAATTATAAAAACCTAGTGCTAAAAACTAATATGAAAATATTTTGTTCATGAGCATAATTTGTGTATTTATAGTACATTATAACCTGAAAATCCTAAAATGAAGCTAATTAAGTCATGGCATCTAGACGGCTAGATCGTCATTCGGACAGTAGAGAGCAATTAATTTTTCCGCACAAAGCTTTGTCATTCTATCCATCTCTGCTATTCAAATGGCAGGATTAGTGTTCGGACGACAGTCTCTTGATGTTGCATCATTCTTTGTTCTTTTGTTTTTTCCATGATATTATGAAACCTGCAAAATCAAAAGTAACCAATAAAAGAGAATTTTATTCTAAAAATGCAAAATTAGTATGAAAATTACCTCTTTTAACAATGAAAACCAAGGTTTATGATTACACTTTTCAAGCATAATCATTAACACTCTTAATTTCATGAGACCTAGTTTCCATGAGTTAAATAGGTTCGAATTTTTAATGTTTCAAGAGTCACATTTTGATTCTAGACCTTACATGCCCAGGCCAATAAGGAAAAATAGAAAGAACACTACTAGAATTTTTAGTTTCAGTGTTTAGAAACTCGATGGCGGTCATTAAAGCAACTAGTAGCGACCTGTTTTTTATCTTTAGTGACCGCTTTTGGCAATCACTAGTACTACCTTAAAAAACCCCAATCCCTCCCTCCATTTCTGCGCACCCTTATTTTCTCCTAAATCTTCGTTTAATCTAATCTCTCACTCCATTGTCTCTGTTTGCTCAAGACCACTGAGCCACCACAACTTTCCCAAGGCCCACCGCCAATAGCCACATCACTATTGAGCTCCCGCCCGCGTGCCCCTGTTTCATTGTAGGTTACTTTTTCAAGCTTTATGTCTCCGTCTCCCTTTTTCACACACAGACACACACACTTTGGAAAATTATGTATTATAATTTTCTTTTCTCAATTTTCACTGTATGTTGATGAAGAGGCTTTCTAATTTTGATTTTTAATTCATCTTCTCTCTCTCTTAATGGCTTATTTATTAATTGATTTTCGGGTTACATCTTCTCACTTGATGTAGCCAAGGAGAATAAATAGGAACTAGAGATGATATTAGAGAGAAAAAAAAGCAATAAGATTGCAGTGGGAACTCAGCCTAGGGCTAAAAAGCAACAAACACTGCTTTATTGTCTTTTAAAAAACACCAAAAACATCAATGCCCTAGGTACAGCTTACAAGAGCATTTATAATAGTCTTGGTCACCCTAAAATCCTGACCCTTCATCTTAAAAGAAAAGAACCCATCCAAACTCATTAAAAGTCACAAGACCCCATTAATTATTTTTAAAAGAACTCATAAGCATGAAAGTAAAGACACTAATTAATCAAGCTAAGCTCCTGCATCAACTTCTTCAAGCAGGAAGAACTCGACTCTGATGAAGAAATCTCGGTAGTTTTTTAATATATCTCAGGATCAATCTTCTTTAACTCTTCTTCAGCAATCCATGTACTTTCAATAGCTGGTTTACTACCATTTCACCAGGAGTCACCTATATTTGTTGCCTCTTTTGGATATAACTTCTTTAACATCAGGTAAATCTTCAATGACATCGTTCTTAACTTTTGGGAGTTGTTTAGCCTATTCTTCAACAGTTTTAGTGTCTCCATCAAACCCATTAAAGGAATGCAAATGAGAAACATTCAAGATGGGGCTAAAATGCAAATCTACTAACAGCTCAAGCAACTAAGCATTTAAACTTATTTTCTTCAACACCTTACATGGACCAAACTTCCTTGCTTTGAGGTTGTGATAAGTTCTTTTAAGAAACCTATCATGCCTCAAATGCACCAAAACCATATCTCCTTATTCAAACTCCTTCACACGATGATGTTGGTATGCTCTTGTGGCATAAACTTCATTGCTATGCTTGAGAGCATTCCTCACTTCTTCGTGAACTTTCGAATATGATCAGCAAAGGCTTTTCTGTCATCACTACCTAATGCTTCTTGTGATGATAGAATTAAGTCCAAGACATGTTGAGGTCTTAGTCCATAAGCTACTTCAAAAGGAGTCTTCTTTATGGTTCTGTGTACAGAATTATTGTAAGCAAATTCAGCTTGTGCTTTGTCTTTTCATGATTCCTAACTAGGCATCGCAACATATTACCCAAACATTGATTAACGATTCTGCCTGGCAATTAGTTTATTGGTGACAAGTGCTTGAATCAGTCCCAAATTTATGCCATAAAGTCCTCAAAAAGTGTCCTATGAACTTCACATCTCTATCAGATTCAATAGATAATGGAATATCATGTAGTCTTACCAATTCTTTGAAGAATAACTCAGCAATGTGTACAGCATGAGAAGTTTTCGAACAAGGAATAAAATGCACCATTTTGGAGAAACGATCAACCATAACCAGGATAGAATCATATCCTTTTGATGTCTTTGGTAGTCCTAACACGAAATCGATGCTCAGATCAATCCAAGGAGCTGTTGGGCCTAGTGGCTATCCTCTTTCTGTAGTCTTTAGCTCAATCCCTATCCTTATGTATAGTCTTCTAATCTAAGGTACATCTATCCAGGTAATGGGGTATATAAACCAGTTTTTTATGAACAACCCTTGCCAACTTGGCATGCATGGCAATACTTTATCAATTTTCTCACATTCTTGCACATTCCTAGCCAAAAATAACATTCATTGATCATTACCAATGTTCTGTCTCAGCCAAAATGTCCACCCAATCCATTTCCATAGAGTTCCTTAATAGCTTGTTCACGCAAAGACCTATCTGGAATGCACAAGTGACTACCTTAAAATAAATACTCCTTTTGTAATCCATATGGCAGCATATTATCCCTTCGTAGTTTTTCAATTTGGCAATAATTTCACCAAAAGTTGGGTCATCTTCATACTGGTTTTTCAACTCTTCAAAGCTAAAACTTGGGTTGCCAACACAATTAAGAATAAAATTCTTCTACTCAAGGCATTTGCAACTTTGTTAGACTCACTAGTTTTGTAGTTAATTGAAAAGTTGAACTTTTGCAAGAATGAACTCCACCTTTACATGATGAGAATTCAGCTTCTTTTGGGAATTTAAATACCTCAATACTTGATGATCAGAATAAACCACAAACTCTTGATACGCCAAGTAATGCTGTCAATGATGAATTACTCTAACCAAAGCATAAAATCCAAGTCATTTTTGAATAGCGTAGCTTAGCATCATTTAACTTCTTACTAAAGAACTCCACTGGTCTTCCATTTTGGCTAAGAACAGCTCTTTTTCCCACATGTGAAGAATCAGACTCTATAAACAATAACTTTTCAAAATCTGGTTATGCAAGTATTTGAGCTTCTGTGATCATTTTCTTAATTTGTTTAAAAGCTTTTTGTGCTACATTAGACTAATCAAAAGCTATTTTTCCTTAAACACTAAGTAATAAGACTCATCTTAAAGCTAAAATTCTTGATAAATCTTCTGTAAAATGATGCTAATCCATGGAAGCTATGAACATCACCAATCGATTGTGGCACAGGCCACTCTTTAATGGCTCGGACATTCTCAAGATCAGGTTGTAATCCACTTGTTGACACAAAAAAACCAAGAATCACAACCTCACGGCACAAAAAAAGAACACTTCTTCAAATCCAAATAAAACTTCTCTTTGTAAAGGATTTCGAAAACTTGCTATAAATGTCTCAAATGCTCTTCTTTAGTTCTACTATATATTAATATATGACCAAAATATACAACTACAGATGAGCCAAGAAAAGATTTGAATACCTTGGTCATAACTCTCATGAAAGTGTTTTGTGCATTGGAGAATCCAAATGGCACGACTAACCATTCATATAATGGTAACCACTCCGCAATTCTATCTTGGAAAGATTTTTTGATCCAACTAATATATCAAGTATATACTCTAATCATAGAATTGGAAACCGGTACTTGATGGTAATCTTATTAATGGGCCCTACTATGCACACACATCCTCCATGAATCATCCTTTTTAGGTGTAAGTAAGGTTGGAACAGCACAAGGGCTCTTGCTTTCATGTACCAACCTTTTGACAATCAACTTTTCAGCTTGTTTTTGCACTTCAACTCGTTATTTTGGAGGCAATTTATAAGCTAGCAGATTTGGTAAAGTTACTCTTGGTATTAAATCAATGGCATGCCGAATGCTTCTCATTGGTGGTAATCTCTTAGGCAATTCATCTCTAATCAGCTCTTTAAATTTCAATAATAGATTTTGTATTTTTTGGGGATAATCACCAAATTCAAAGGTTGAATCCTCTTTTTCCATAATACAAACCAATGTATACATAACTCCTATATCTAGGCTCTCTTCTTCAAATTTGGCAGCACTCAAAAAGCCACTAGCCTTGCTCTGTGCAAAGGAACTACTAACTTCTTCTCTTAATGGATGCAAGATATAGTTTTTATTACCCCTTTGGAATGAATAAGTGTTGGCTCTAGTACAATGAATCATATCGTTGTCATATAACCACGGTCTACCTAGTAGAATATGAAAAACATCTATAGGCACAATATAACATAGAGCTTCACTAGTAACATTGTCACCAAAGGAAAAATTGACTAGGCAATGAGATGTTACCAAAACTTCATTACCTTGTTGAAACCAAGCAATCTTGTAAGGTTGAGAATGTTATTCAATTGGTAACTTCAACTTTTCAGCCGTTTCCTTACAGATAATATTCTCAACACTTCCCTCCATCAAGAATAATGTTACATATCTTTCCACCACAAAGAACTCATGTGCGGAAAATGTTATATCACCTCTTATCTTTTTCCTCAACTCTCGAGGTTGTCATAACTATTCGTACCACCAATGAGTCTCCTTACATGGGATAAATATCAATATCTTCTAGTTCATTATCATTATAGTCATCATAAATTGCCTTGTCCTATACATCTTCCTCCTCTTCAAGTTCCATCAAATTAACATACCGGTCTGAACAAGTATAAGACATATGTCCAATCTATCTACATCCATAACATTTCACATGTGGCCTAAACTAGCATTGAAAGGAGTTACTGTATAATTGTTTTGTGTTTCATATCTAGCTGCACCTTTGTTTTTGTCAAATTTATCAAAATTACCAACCTGATGAGCTGCTGTCCAGTTGTCTACAGTACTGCCCTCGCTATTTTTCTATGCCATTTGACCATTCCAAGCACTTTGAACACTAGTTGAACCCCTTTGTATTGCACCATCAGATCTGTTGGACAAAGGCTTTTTTGCTCTATAAAGTCAAACCCGTTTTTCAGCTATTAAGTTATGTTGTTGAGCATCTTCAAGGTTAAACAAATGAACTACTCCCAGTTCATTTATGATTGGTTGATTCAAGCTAGCAAGATAACAAGTTGTCATTTGCTCACTGCTCTCATTCCAGCCAACTCTAGTAGATAAGCTGTTAGACTCTAAGGTGTACTCCTCTACAATATTTCCTCTTTGTTTCAATGAATAAAAAATTTTCATACAATTCCACCATAATCTATTGATAAGAATTGCTTTCGTAGCTCACTTTTATGTGCTCCCACGTGTTGAGTTTTGGCTTTCCTTATCTAGCATGTTGCTCTTTAACTCACTTCCACTATTGAAGTGCAGCACTCTTCAATTTTAGTTTTATAAACAACACTTTTCTATCTTCTCTCATGGTCTTCCACTCAAATTAAGTCTTTAAGTTGGCTTCCCAATCTAAATAGTCTTCCGTGTGCATCCTTCCAAAAAAATCATCAACTTCTATTTGATTCTACCACCATTTAAGTTAAGTGCATGGGCCAAACGATCTTCTAATTGACCTCGTAGTGCATTCTCTACAAGTCTAGCTTCATGAAAAGGGTTTTCTTTGTCAGATCTAGCAATATCATCATTTAGACTACCTTTCGATGTGTCTTGAGAGATCATGGTCGCCCTCTAGTATCTCCATATTTGCCTCCGCTCGTTGTCGTCACTGAATAGCTTGAACTGTCCATGACAAATTCTAAATCGTACGCCTTATCTTAGCCATCCCTATCGATTGTGCTTGGTTTTCTTCACCCCCACAGCCTTTACCTCGACCAACCATGATGTAGATTTAGGGTTCCTTGACTCTGATACCAATTAGTGTAGCCTAGGAGAAGTAAACAAAAATCACAAATGATAGTAGAGAGAAAAAGTAATAAGATAGCAGTACGAACTCAGCCTAGGCCTGAAAGAAACAAACGTAGCTTTGTTGTCTTTTGAAAGACACCAAAAAACATCAATGCCCCTGCTGCAGTGTATAAGAGACTATTTATAATAGTCTTGGTAACCCTAGAATCCTGATCCTTCATCTTAAGAGAAAATAATAAATTCTAACCATCCAAACTCATTAAAGTCACATGTTCGTTACATAACCCAATTAATTATTCTTAAAAGAAGTCATAAGCATGAAAATAATGACATTAATTAATCAAGCTATGCCTCTGCATCATTGCTTCACCTTTCAAGTGTGCTTTACCATGAAGTTTATAAATCTTTGATTGTGGACCTTAACAATGTGTTGGTTTCACATCTGTATGCTCCGATGATACAGGAAATAGCTCTCTTTAGACTATGATGCTTATTAGCAAATATAATGCAAAGGTCAATTTTTTTGTTCCCATTTCTACCTTTTGTAATCTATTACTTGGGTCTAAAATCAAAAAGAAAAGGCCAAATATGCATTTTATTTTTCATGCTGCTTTCCTTTGGTCTCTTAAAATGCCCCCAAAGCTGCCTCCCTGTATATATGGTGACTGAAGTATCGTATGCTCCTTACCCAGTGGTAATTGAGGAAACTATTGTTGTTAGGTGTTGGAAACTTGCACTATTGTGTTGAATTAATTTAGTCAAATTTAATTAATTCGTTTGTTGTAGATTTTAGAATTTAATTGAAAACATTTAGCTTGAATGTATTGTAACTGGTAGTAATATGTGAAGTCATGAATAAGCCTATGTATAGATGTTTATTTTTTGTGTTGTTTTTTTTTCCCTGTTTTGTTTCTCCATTCCTAACAAAATACAGGAACTTGTGATATTGCAGTATTCATTTTTGTTCCGTTATCCATATATTTGAAATTTGTGGCTTGATTTGCTAAATGTCGCTGGTTTTTTGTTTCTTTGCTAGTAAATGTATATTTGTTTGGAAATGTTGTTGTTTATATAATGCTGCTGGTTCTTTTCGAAATATTTTGTATTTTTCTTATGTGGCTGGTTTTTGAAATGCTGCTAGCTGTATTAATGTTAAAAATTTGGAATTGCGATTTCAGTCCCTCCTCCCTCTCATGTCTGTTATATGATGGATTGGAATAAGATGGGATGGATTATGGATAACAATTTTTATAATACTTTTTGTTTTGAATTAAATTACAAATATGTAATTACTCTTATTGTCTATATTTTCATTTAAAGTTAATGGGTGTTATGGAAATTTAACACTCAACCGAACTCACTTTATCCAATTCGCTCCTAACCCACCTTCCAAACAAAACCTTAAAGAGGAGTTATAATTATGTCTTTAATCTGTTCAAATATTTCAAATTCTATTCATTTCAAAAAATAGTATTTTTTTCATTTTGCAAAAAGCATGCGTATTTATTTTCAAATAAGTACAATTGAGCACACACTATAATTTTTGTTGCTTAGACCTAATCCATTATATTACTCTGGCCCAATCCAATCCAGATTTAAATCCAATCTGAAAAAAAAAACAAATTAGAAAATAAAGAGACACATGATTAAAATTAGAAAGCTACAAGTATTAAGGGTTACATTTGAGGTTAATTAATGATAGAAAATAAACTTAGAAATGTTTTAGATAATTTTATATTTTAATATTTCATTGGTTATAAACTGTCTATTGTAACTTTTATTCATTTGTATGTATTGAAAAAATTAGATTCATTTAGAATCGTATATGACACTCGTTTGGTCATTTTTACAGGACAAATTAGGTCTTTGACTAGATTCATTGTTCTCATCATGCACAAGTAGAAATTGACGTATGCAATTCTTGAATTATCCAGTTGCGACAGTATGAAAATGTGATTATTCATATTTTCCTTAACAATCATGCTAGTTCTATGTTAATTAGAGTTTCAGTTGATATCCCGTTGCCTCCGACTATGCATATATATACGATCGATGTCGTTTCTCTGTCATGTACTTGGAGAACCATGCGGATATACTGGCGAAATTTTATTTGGCAAGAGGATTAAGTATTTGAGTTATTAAGGATAAGATAGATCGTGTATTCTCAAATAGGATAGTACCAACTATAGATCGTGTATTCTCATATAGGATAGTACCAACTATCCTATAGTGAGAAGTTTGCAGTTGCATGATGTATGACATCATGATCTCTTAACCTAATTGTATTTGCTCATTTTGAACCTCCGTAAAAATAGTTGGTGAGATAGACAAGAGTTTGATTGATTTGCTGAAAAGGATGTTTAGGGAATGTGTAGGGATTAAGTAATCCATCACCTTCACCGATGGGTTTGATAAGGAGTGCATCAATTGTCCCTCTAGAAAATGTACGAATTAGCATTACTATACACGAGAGATTGTGTAGAACATTCAATTTTGAATGGGTTCTTAAAGCAGTATAAGAATTGGAGATGAAATAGGGAAGAGTATGTTTCTTGTCGCTACGAGGAAGGGTAACAGATGAAGGTCAATGTTACGGCAGCTAATTCGATGACCACAATACTAAATAATATCCCGTGCGGGTTGGCACTCGAAGATAGAAGTTGTGAGACTGATGGGACAAATGAGAGTAATCCTTGCTCTGGTACAAATGAAGAAGCATTGAGATAGTTTGAAATTCTTCATATTACATAGACACAATTGTATTTTAGATGTACAAATTTAGTAAATTGTCTTTTGTTGTTGAGTTATTAGGTTTGAAGGCATTAAATTCGTGGTCAGACATGTCTTTCAACATGCTACTCCAGTTGTTACACATAGTACTCCCATCTAGTGCAAAGCTTACTGAGTCTCATTACCATGTATTCAAGTTAACTAAAAATTAAGACTTCACATATGAGACTTTGGATGCATGCCCAAATAGTTGTATGTTGTTTAGAAATGAGAATATGCATGTCAATACGTGCATTGTATGTAAGAATATGAGATAAAAGGACGAAAAAGTCAGTTAAATCATTAGTAAACTTCTAATGTCCTGAACCGTGCGAGGCTTGTCATTGCAAAGCAAGTGCGATATTTTTCACTTAAATCAAGACTGAAGAGGCTTTTTATGTGGTTAAAAATTTTTAAACTAATGAGATGACTTGCCGAGAATAGAGAAGATAACCCATCCAGTAAACTCCCCAGCATAGAAGGACTTTGATCGAACACACCCAGACTTTGCCCTGGATTGCCGTAGTTTACAACTCTGTAGATGGTTTTAACCCATTTAGGTCCATAACTAGGTCAAACATAGTACGTGGCTAGTGGTGTTTGTTCCATTTGTATGTCTTTCTTAATTCTATCCATCCTTATTGATGGGTCGAGGGAACTCGGGGATAAGATTAACATGTATATATAGCCTTTGATTCACGAGTTGAATGAATTATGGGTCAAAGGTCTGATGACTTTTGAAAAAGAAATGAAATGTTTAAACTTTGCATCGCATTATTCTGGACAATCAATGGCTTCTCTGCATATGCTAACTTATCTAGTTGAAGCATAAAAGGGAGTTTGTCTGTCCTTGTTGCCATCAGAGTAAGAAGTCAACTTGAATGAAGCACAACAAAAAGTGGGTCTACATGGGTCACAAATTTTTTCTACCCCTAATACATTGGTTCAGGAGTGACAAATTGTCATTCGACGACACACAGGAATATTGTCCAACACCATGAACAATAAATGGGACTGATAACAGGAGCGAATATGCATAGTATATGATTTTCAAGATCTGTTGCCCCTCCCATAGTCTTCTATAACTAGTGTGAACTAAAAACGCAATCATAATTGGAAGAAAAAAAGTATTTTCTACAACTTACTCTATTAGAAAGACAATACATTGAGGCACAACTTGGATGTCATGCACATCAAGAAGAATATTTGTGATAATATATTATGAACTATTCTCAGTGTTAATGGAAAGTCAAAAGATAGTGTCAATGCTCGATATGATTTGCAAATTGCACTTATAGCTGAGAGAGTCCAACAAGGTATACATGCTTTCTGCATAATACATGATGAGTAAAGATGAGAAAGAGGCATTGCTCTCTATTTTGAAGGGTGTCAAGCTGCCTTGCCAGTATTGTTCGAATTTTGAAGCGTGTGAACATAAAAGAAAAGACTTTATAGGGTTTAAAGAGTCATAAATATCATATTCTCATTTAACAATTAATTCCTATTTTCACTGGATTTGCTTACCTAAGAATATATTGGAGCCGTTGATTGAGGTTAGTAAATCTTTAGACAACTATGTTTAAGAGTTCATCGTACATATGATTTGAATAGTTTACATGAGAGGGTTGCACTAACGCTATGTCATCAGAATAAAATCTTTCCACCATCATTTTTTTATATAATAGTACACTTGACCATACATGTAACTGGTGAAGCCTTATTCGATGTCCCTGTCCAATTTAAGTGGATGTATTTGATTGAGAGGTACATGAATGCATTGAAGAGGTATGTGTTTAATAGAGCTCATCCAGAGGCATCGGTAACAAGGGTTATTTGAAGGATGAGTGTACCAATTTTTGCATTGCATATCTTGATGATGTTGAAACAAAATTAAGTAGGCCCTTACAAATTAATGATGATCTTACTGAGGAGGATACACCATTTGATATGGATAACATTGAGTGGATTCAAATTCACCAATTCGTGTTGTTCAACACCCCATCAGTTTTGACATCGATTCAGTAAGTCAACTTTTTTTTTTTGAAAGGCAAAATAATTTATATTAAAAGAAAAAATGTTAAAGTACAAATACACGGAAGCATACCCCCGACCATCATACAAAACATAATCTCTCCCTCACTAAATTAAGAAATACATATTAAAGGAAGAACAATCTCAATATCAACGACCAATCCAGTCTTAATCTACATCTTTATGATAGCACGGGGCAGATTCCATCTCTGAATCAAATGAAGATTCTGATCTTCAGGAAACCCGAGCAACTCATCAAGTGCATCTGCACCACATTCTTAATAAAATGAATAATAGTTAATTCATCCAGATAAATATTATCATGCTTCCTCCTATTCCTCTCATTCCACAACACGGAAACAGAGCCGCCAAAGAAAGCTATTCAATAACTGATAACAAAGACGAGCCCTTACAAGTAGTAGAAATCTAATCAATCACATCCTCCCAAGACCTAAATGAATCCTGCAATCCACTATCTGACAAAATAAGTGCCATGTTCTAGATGATGTGGGACAGTCAAATAAAATATGGTCGTGGTCTTCACAAGGGGCCTAACAGAACAAACAACACATCCTGGATACCAATCGATAATCATGAGTAGTAAGCTTTTTCTAAGCCGCCAACCAAAAAAATAAACAAATGCCTCAAAACATGATACTTAAACCAAACCACCTGATACCTAAGGAACAACGGGATGAGAACCTCACAAAGCATTTTAGACGGCTTTTGTAAAAAAATCCTTACTCCCATTATTCCAAACAAGCTTATCAAGAAAATGAACAGTAGGAGGAGGCAAATCTTTCATTTCCTTTTTTGAATCATTAAGCTCATTCGAATTCGCTACTGGCCAACACCTCTAATTCTCTGTAATAATATGACTCACCATAACATCTTTAGTTAAAACAGAATCATAAATAGCTCTATCTCGAGGAGTAAAAAAAAAAATCTAACCTCTAGACATCTATACGTCAAACCATAAAGAGGTATAAAGACCATTCGATTCAGTAAGTTAACACTCATTCGTAAAATTAGATTGTTCATTTCATGTCTAAATTATCAGGTTGCCATTAACACATGTTGTTTTGTGTTGCAAGGCATATTGTTGAGCACAAAGGTGACTTGCCTTGTATTATAGATAATCGAATTCGATATGACGATTTTTAATCATTTCACAATTGGTTCAAGAATTATGTACGTAGAGACATGTTTGTGTGTTATTCAATTTGTTCCTATTGTATTAGTTATATGTAGTTTTATTCAGTAATTATATGAATTGCATAAGTATACAATTTACGAAGAACAAACGATAGTACTTTGCTCGATGAAATGAACCAGACAGTTGATGACCTGTATGACGGCATGACACACAACCTATGACGTCAATAGGTTTCGATTTTGCATTAAGGAAGTAGATGATAAGCAGGCGAAAAAATATGGCCTTGGTTGTTTTTCTGTCGATGCTAGTTACTATTATTACTAGTTGAAAGATATTATTGAAGTTATATACAATCACGAGTTGAAACTTTTGTTAATCAAAAGTAACTAGTCGATCCAATTTGTGAGACTAAAACTAGTTACCAATTTATGCCCATAAACTTCAACAATTTGTTATGTCGGGATGAGCGAATAAGTAACAAACCCTATATAATGGCCTCGCAAGCAGAACAAGTTTGCTATGTTAGAGATTTAATGGATCCTAACTGGTAGATTGCAGTTAAAATGTCAAAGAGAGGGTGTATCGGATTAAATGTGATGAGATAGATATTAATACAGTTGCTCTGCAAGTTCTTAACCAAAATATATTAGTTCAACATGATAAGGACGTCAATTAGGTTAACGAGATTGTTAAAGGAGATACTATTGATTTACATGACTAATGAATGGTTGTGCACTTTATCCTTTCCAATTTTTATCATAAATGTGTTTTTCTTTTGAAATGTTGATTTTCATTTATCGTGTGAAATTAATTTATCTTATGAAAATGTAAACAGATCTGACAGGATGAAAGAGGAGAGATTGTTCATGCACGATGGATGAGTTACTACCCTAAGACTAGCCTCGTACGTCTACTGGGGACCCTGGCAAGATTTAGAGGACTGTTAGCCCATCAATGACTTTAGTCGATCTCTCCCCTATGCTAAGGGCACCCCTACCTAGTTCATCACCCCTTATACGATCTCATCCACCCATGAGCTTATCCCATTAACCCCTGCACTAGTTGTCCCAGGGGCACGCCCAGTCACTTGATCATCCCCATCCACACTAATGTGGCCTTTGTGCCCACAACTACAGCATCTACTTCCCATATTGCATCAGCCTCCAAGTATATTGGTATATGGTTTTAATTCAACACATATGTGAAATAATTTGATTTATGTTCAGTTAAAACGATTTTAATTTTAATAGGTTCTACTAGTACAATCACGTCTTCCAATAGGGTAGAGGCCCTGCTAGAGAAATTCCTTCTTAGAATTTCGGGCAACCCGTTGATGTGTGGTTTGACGAAACCTTCCACCTGGTTGGTCTCAGGTCTCACTAGCTCATTAGCCAGCTGAGGCTTATGGTGCGGGATCCATATACATTTCCCTTGATTGTGCTCGATTGGACCATCGTTCCAAAAGATGCATAAGACCGCATCTAGAAGCAGGTTAAGGTAATACTTTATATATATATATATATATCTTAATTTGAAGTTTATCATACGATATGTCAGTTTACAACATACCTTAATTAATAAAGTTCTTCATCATTTTCAAGACAATTTGAGGATGTGTGTCGTGCTCTTTTAGCTAGTTTACATGTCAAAGTGTCGGAAGATGTGGAAGGACCACAAGTAAAGCTGGAGCATTAAAAGAAAAATAAGAATGCCTCAGACCTAGCAAGTCCCGAAGGGCATTCTCCCTGAGCGGTGACCTGAGTTAATTTGGTAATAGATGAATGAGGAGACAAGGGTGAACAATTCACACTATTTTTTTTTTCTTAATTTCATTCATTAGTTAAAAAAAGAAAGCTACAAAAACTAACCAAAATGAATTCAAAAAGAGATAGAGCAGAATGCCCAAAACTGTGGGATGCAAGGCTTGGGTCATAGGATTGGGCCTTGGCACATCACGCAAGCCCGCACGAGGTAAACGTTAGATCATATGTGTTATTCAATTTCTTAGCAATTTATATCATAATATATAGATAACATAATTTTCCCTTCAACAGTTGTTTAGGAAAGGTGCTCTAACTAATCAGATGTCTGTTAGGATGCGGACTCATGATCTCATGGACCCAGAGGTTTCAGCTATTGTAGTAAGTATTGATTTTGACTAGTAATTTTGTTTATCTATTATAAGATTTATTGATTTATCTTTGTAATTTTATTTCAAATTACACAAGTCCAATTTGAGGCTAGCCTAGAAAAGCAGTTAGAGGAGAAACGCAAGTCGATTGAAAGATGGGATGAGATAAATTATGCCATCATTGGAGGGGATGGGCGCGGATACATGCTCATTTATGGCATAGGCATACCACGATCCATCATCACGCCAAAAACGTTATCCAGAGATAGCTCCTCCCAAAGCTCACACTTCTGCATAACAGAAGGGGTGAATGAGTTGATCTAACTACTTCACCAGGAAATGGACACGCGGGTGGACGATATCTAGACGCAGATACAGGCACAGATGGTAGAGATAGAGATTCAACTATCTCAGAGTTGTGGCCTAATCGTTAATGCTTCGAATCCACCTCAGACTCAAGTTAATAAGCAAAGATTTTTTATTTAAACTTGATTAAATTTTTACCAATGTATTAATATTTTTTTGTTAATCATATATTGTTTCATTGAAGGCCCTAAACACTGGCAGCGGGCACCAGGCGAGACACCAGTTAGTTGGTGAGGGTATTCATGTTCTAATATGTTCGACTAATCAAGATCAAGCATAAGTTTATGATTATTGATTTAACTTTCATGTTTAAGTGTATAATTTTTAATTAATTTAATGTAGTTAAGTTTATTTTTTAAATTTTATATTTTAGTTCTGTATAATTGTTTATTTTTATTTTATCTTTGTTTAGAAAGTCAAAAAGTTAGAAATATTGAAACTTAAAAATTTTGAAACTTAGAGACGTAAACTTTGAACTTAGGACATAAAAAATAGCCTCCAACTGTCCAAACCAAGCAAACTAACCACAGTGCCCTTGAAACTCGAGAAGCACAAACTCATGGGCATTAGTGACCTATTGGAATAAATAGCATAAGAATCCAAGAGCCTGGGGTACTCATAGTCTTAGAAAGTAGGTTTATGTTAAAACTTTGAAATTCGAATTTGAAAAATAACCTCTAACTAGCCAAATTGAGCAAACGAGCTTCGATACCCTTGAAACTCGAGGGTCATGATCTCGTGAGCATTTCTACTGGAACAAATGGCATGACAATCTGAGAACCAAGGTGCTCTTAGTCTTAGAAAGTATGTTTAAGTTTAAACTTAAAACTTAAAAAATAGCTTCCAACCACATCCAAACTGAGCAAACAGGCTCCAGTGCCTGTGAAACTCGAAGGGCATAATCTCGTTGGTATTAGTGACTTACAAGAATAAACGGCATGAGAATCTAAGACCTGGGGTGCTTGTAGCATTAGAAAGTAGGTTTAAGTTTAAACTTTGAATTTAGAACTTGAAAAATAGCCTACAACCACCCAAACAAATTTTGCAATAGAGGCAACACAAGCACAAATAGTAAAATAAAAAAATTAAAAGAAGTATTAGCAACCACAAAAAGCCGTTGCTAAAAGTAGAATGCAAAAACCTTTTAGTGACCACCAAAAGTTGTCGCAAAAGCTTTTAAAGTGGTTGCTTGAAAAAACAATATTCATGCTTTAGACAACTGGTGGTCACTAAAAGAGTCGCAAAGATCTTGTGATAGTCATTAATAGTCAATCGTGATGAACCAGTGGTGGTCGTAACACAATCGCAAAAGGGTATTAGTGACACCTAGAGGCCTAAAAGTCCAAATTCTGGTAGTGGAAATTTTTTCAAAACCCATTGGACCTAAATGCAATGCCCTTAAGGCTCAAAAAAGTTTTCTAAAAGTAAAGGCTATTTAGGTTAGAAAGAGTGACTTGCATATTCACACCCTTAACAAAATTAAAAGGCTAAGCCAGTTATGTAGAGGCTATTGTTTTGCATATAGTAGAATTTGCATAATATTCTATTTTTTCTTAGTTTTATTTTATCATGTAGTTTAAATTTTAATTTATTACATGAGTAGTTTTTTTGTTTTGTTTCATTATTATAAAAATAACAAAAAAATAAAATTTTAAAAATCCAAACAAGAAAAAATTTGTGGACTTTTATGCTATAATACCTTATGTTAACTTTTGCATATTATACGGTCTTATCTATGCTAGTAGAATATGAATAAAATCTTATGAACGTAGTACTTTTTGTGACTTCGAATATATGTTTTAATAATGAATAATGTTTGTTGTTTTTTTTCATAGTTGTGATATGTTTTTACTTTTAGTTTCACATTAGTGAAGTCTCACATTGTGTTCAACTTTATATATCATTCCTAATCTTGACTTTATTCTCTACTTGGACCTATGGTTGGACTTTGGGATCTTTTAAGTAGATTTGCTTGGAAATGGTTGCCAATGCAAAAGAGTGAAGCCACAATATTGACATGTTGTTTACATCTACCAAAAAAAAAACATGTCAATTATTAAAATGATCACCCTTTGGGTAGTGATGATATAGGAACTACATTTTCATAAGTATGTGAAAGCTGTTAGGTTTGGTAGGATTTGTGCAAAATTGAAAAAAAAAATAACCACAAAATATAAAATAAAAATAAGGCTTGGTGGTAATTATATGTGCTAACTTGAAAAATCAATAGAGATAAATTAAAAATTGCAAAGTTGAGAGAAATTAATTGAAAAATGCAAGAATTTCAATTTCATCTCAATTGTAGTTTAATGATTCATGGAGAGCGTAAGGAAGATGCATCAGAGTATAAAAGTGTGAATAATTTCCATGTTAGTTGATTCTTAATCACAAACATCTCTAACATTTTACACTTTTATGCCTTATGTAAACAACTCATGACATGAAAGTTCTTAATTCTATGAATTCTTTGATTCATGACATATACAGTGGTCAATCAATCAATCTAATGTTCTTATGGTGTAGCTTTGACCATAGCATGCAAAACAATGGACTAAGGTACTTGAGACAATTAGTTCACTTTCTAATTTTTCTTGATCTTAGTTAGTTTTTGCATGTTTTAGTTATTACATATTTTCCAATTCCCCTTATCTTTATAGATTCATATTCAATTCTTTATTTTCTCATTTCTTATTCTCTTGGTTTCTTGTTTGTCAATTTCATAACAAAAAAGGAGAGGAGAATTTGATTACATTATTTTAAATTTATTGTTTCTCACAAGGTGTTTTGTTTAAGTAATCTATAGGTTTACACAGGAACATTGACAAGGTTCACAAGTTTACATATCAAGGAAAGTTTAGCTTGATTAAGTTGAAATGGAAAAATGTTGTAATTCTTTTTAAATTGTATACAAGAATACTGATTTGTCACAAAATTATCAAATGAGGAGATTGTTAGGTTTATATTTATAATTGATAAATTAGTAAGGAAAACAATGATTTCAAACTTATAGTTTTAGTCATCTAGATAAGGTGTCGAAGGTATAAATTTAAAAGTTTTATGGAAGATTTCCTAATACCTGAGAAGATTGAAATTACTTTAAGAAAGTTTCCAATACTTAAGAAGCTTGGAAAGATTTCCTAAATTTTTCAAGAAGGCTGGGAATTGTAACATCTTAAATTTTACTTATTTTTAATTATATTTTTAATTTAATTATAGGAATTTAGATAACGCAAAGTTGGTGTTTTCTTAAACTTTTACAAACTTTTATTGGAGTAATTTGTATATTATTAGAATATTTTTAAAATCTATTTCATCTTAAACCGAATTAATTAGTTGGCTATCACGTTATTAATTAGCTAATTGAATTAAGTTGGTAGACGGATGTCCAGATTGTGACGTGGCTAGCTAATTGGTGGTCTCAAGTTGCACGTGACTTTATGTGTGTGCGGTGTACCAGGCTAGATGATGGCTAGGTTAGGTGTTGGCAGGGCTATAGGTTAGCTAGGCAACGTGGAGTATTATTAACAAAAAACGTAGAAGCAACATCTGGAGGCAACGAAGGCCTCGGCCACTGGGGGTCTATATATATCATTTATATGTATATATAAATAGGTAATAGTTACACGGAAAGGAAACAAAAAGAAACAATAAGGAAAAACAGTGAAGAAATAGTGAAGAAATAGTGAGAGGGAGAGAAATTTAGGGATTTAGACCTAATTGATGAGTTAAGTTATTTTATTTTGTTAATTTAAAATTAATTCTATGGAAGGTTAAATAAATTATGTTAAAAATAGAGTGGTTGTGTTCTATTTATTAAATTTTATGTTAATTGATTTAGTTTATATTTCAACCTTCCAATGTTTGATTTGTATAATTTATCTAGGTTAAAATTAAGATTCAAAGATAATCAGTAGTAATCATCCCAATAATTTGACTTTCCTAGAATATTTGCTGTTCAAGAGAGTTCATTAAACTTAAAGGTAAAAGATATTAAATATGAGCTGATAAATTTTATTTTATTGTTTTAATTAATTATTTGTGTTGATGAGAAATATAAATTATTTATGAATTATTTATGTTAGTGGAGAATTGTGATTATTTGTGAAATAATAAATTTGAGAAGTAATATTTTTATTTGAGGAAAAATAATATTATTGGATATCCACATAAATTATATGCATTACAATTGCATTATGGTCAGACGGAGCCATAATGCAAGAAAAAAAAAAAGAAAAAAAAATATAAAGCTTGATAGGTCTAAAGAGAAAAAAAAATAATAATCCAGCTAGATGGGGCTAATGGGACCTGTTAATTAAGGACTTTGTCATGGTTGAGCGCTCAACTCATAAGCCAGATGGGGTCAACAGTGTGTTACCTTAATATTTAAATTGTCTATCATACAAATATGTTATGAAATGGCCGGTTAGAGCCTAATGTTGATGATGATGATTGATAAATAAGAAGAGAAGATAAATTATGCTTTGAGATATTTTTATAACTGTTAGTTGTAATATATTTAAATTAATTATTGTTTATTTGTGAGACATTTGATTATATAATCACTGTGAAGTATTTTTGGAATATATTTGTTATATTTTATTTTAAGCATAATACCGCCACTTAGTATGTGACACTCACACATAAAATTTACATACTTTGGATTAAGTTTAGGAGTGGCTACAAGTACCTGGGGGAGAACTTGATTTGTCTATTTTCCTGTTTTAATCATGTGTCAATATTTGGAGTTTGTGTAAATCAATCTAGAGTTTTAACAGTAGTAGAGTAATGTTCTGTTTAACGGGTTTATAAGTTATAAGCTTGTATATATTTAAGTACTCGTGAGACTTTCTGTTTATTTTACCCATGGAAATAATATAAACCTGATAGCTTGCAGTTTCTTTTAATGCGGGTGTTTGTATTAATTGTGATTCAGGCAGAGAAATTAGAAGTATCCACTCTATTAAAGGAATTAAATATAAATCCTAAAATTGGAGTACGACAGTTTGATATCAGAGACTAGGTTAGAAGGTTTTGTAGACTTATCAGTGTTTGGTACTTGTAGCTAATTATAGGAGAAGTGTTATAGAGTTAGGTGATTGTAGTTTGGTATTTATTTCCATGACTATTAAGGAACATGAAATTATAAAATGTGATAGAACTATATTTTACATTTCACCTTGAGTTTGATTTCAAATAAAAATAGGGATATTGAACACAATCTTAAGGCAATGGAAAAGAAACGCTCAGTTGGTCAGATTCCACAAACAGCACAGGTTTCAGAACAATAGGGAGATCAGGAGAATCGGCCTCCAATTCAAAATCAACCAGACCTAGTGGAAAGGGTAATTCAGGCTGTAGCTAGATTGGTTGAGTTTTAGATAGAGCAAGTAAAAGCTTATGGTACTGTTTATGAACAATTTCTTAAGTTTGGACCTACATCATTTTTTGGTACAATTGATCCTTTGGAAGCTGAAGACTGGCTGAAAAGAATGGAGCTAATTTTTAAGGTAGTGGAGATTTCTAATGAGGACAAAATTATTCTAGCCGCATTATGTTGAAAAATCAAACCAGACTTTGGTAGGAAGCTACTAAAAGATTGTCATCGGCTAGAATGACCTGGGAGAAATTCACTAATGCCTTCAATGACAAGTATTTTCCCTAGTTGTATAGTTACGAAAAAGAATAAGAGTTTATTATTTTGAAGTAAGGGAGGATGTGTATTATATAGATTTACTTTAAAATCAGTGCAAACAAAAGATGTAAAATATCAGAGATTTTAGTAGGGATTGGAACTTTCTATCAGATCCTAAATTTCTGCTTTTGAAATGGAGAGTAATAGAGAATTAGTAAATAAAACAAAGATTATAGAGAAAGATGTTTGGGAGGCAATTAGAGGACGGGAACATTATAAAAAGGCTAGATTTGATTTTCCAAGTTCTCAAATGGTAGAAAGTGAATCGTCTATACAAAGAAGTTAGGACTTCCAAAGTTATAGAGAAGTAGGCCAATCAAAGGAAAGCAAGAGTGCAAGTTATACAGGACTTAGGGATAGAGTTTGAGGTAGACACCATCAAGTTTTCCAGGAGTTGATGCTGGGGAAAGAGCGAAATAAATGGTATGCTCTAGGTGCGGGGCTATTAAACATTATGCCGGTGAATGTACAGTTTAGTGACCTTTTACTTGTTTTCGATGAGGTCAAGAGGGGCATATTTCAAGAAATTGTCTCATTTTATCTACTCCAACAACATCTGTGGCTAGTGCGGCCATGGTAACAGGGCTTATTCAGTGGCTACATAGAGAGGTAGAGGAGCAGCTAAGGGATCTCATTCACAGGCTCGAGTCTGTGTTATGACTCGTCAGGATGCTCAGGCATCTCTTGATGTTGTTACAGGTATACTTTCTGTCGTTGGTAGACTTGCTCGTGTATTGGTAGATTCTGATTCTACCCATTCTTTTATATCTCGAGAATTTTACATGCATTTAGACCAACCACTTGCCCGTCTAGATTCTGTGTTGGCTATGGCCACTCCTACTGATGGTATAATATTAGTAAAAGATATATATAGAGATTGTGTATTTCAAATAGGTGGCAGAAGGTTGGTTCTTAATTTGATACCCTTGGACATAAGTTATTTTGACATTATTTTGGGTAGGGACTTCTTGTCAACATATCGTGCTTCTATTGACTGCTTTACCAAGGAAGTGACATTTCAAGTAACAGGAGAGTCAAAATTAGTATTTAGTGACGATCATAGGATTGTGTCTAATTGCTTGATATCTATGTTAAAAGCTAAGTAAATGTTAAGTAAGGAATGCCAAGGATATATTGCTCATGTAGTTGATGCTAAAAAGCCAGATACTAAGCTTGATGACTTACCTATTTTGTGTGATTATCCAGATGAGTTGCCAAGGGTGATCCTATGTAGAGATTTAAAATTTATTCTTAAGTTGCTGGGAACTACACCCATTTCAATTGCACCTTATAGAATGTTACTTGCTATGTTGAAATTAAAAGTTCAATTACAAGATTTATTTGACAAAGGTTTTATCCGGCCTAGTGTATAATCATGGGGAGCACTAGTATTATTTGTGAAGAAGAGATATTATACTATGAGACTATGTATTGATTATCACTAACTTAATCTAGTAACAGTAAAGAACAGTTATCTATTGCCAAGAAATTAATGATTTATTTGATCAGTTGTAATATGCTACTATGTTCTTTAAAATTAACTTGAAGTCTAGGTACTATCAGATTAAATTACGAGATAGTGATGTGCTTAAGACAGCTTTCAGAACCTAATATAGATATTTAAGATTTCCTCGTCATGCCTTTTGGATAGATTCATGCACCAGCTGTGTTCATGGACTTAATGAACAAACAAAATTTAAACTTTACCTTGATGCCTTTGTGATTGTTTTTATTAATGATATTTTGATTAACCCAAGAATAATGAAGAATATGCATAGCATCTTAGAATAGTTTTACAAACTCTACGAGAGAAACAACTATTAGCAAAGCTCAATAAGTGTGAATTTTAGCTGGATTAAGTAGCTTTCTTGAGATATGTGATTTTGAATAATGGTATCAATGTTGATCCTAAGAAAGTTGGAGCAGTATTGAATCAAGACTTCCTAAATAGTGTAACAAAAGTGCGCAATTTCTTTGGTTTGGCAGGGTATTATCGTCATTTCATTCAAAATTTTTCTTCCATTGCATCATCTATGGCACGATTGATACGTAAAAGTATTAAGTTTGAATAGAATGATAGTTATGAGAAAATTTTTCCCAAATTGAAGGCCAAACTAACTACAACCCAGTGTTAACACTTCCCTCAAGTAATGGTGGCTTTATAATTTATGGTGTTGCTTTCGACAAGGGTTATGATGTGTTTTGATACAAAATGGGAGGGTAATTACATATACTTCAAGACAATTAAGATCTTATGAATATAATTATCCAACCTATGATTTAGAATTAACAACCGTTGTGTTTGCTTTGAAGTTGTGAGGCACTATTCATACACTGATCACCAGAGCTTGAAGTATTTATTTAATTAGAAAGAGCTGAATTTGAGACAGAGAAGATGGTTAGAATTACTAAAGGACTACGATTGCAATATACAATATCACCCAGATAAAGCAAATGTGGTAGCAGATGCTTTGAGCCGTAAGTCTGTTGACATGTTAGCTTTAATCAGTGTTGGAGAGTTCAGACATTTAATGATTTGACATATATAGGTGCAGAGTTAGCTATAAATGTAACAGATGCTTTGATTGCTCAATTGAGGATGAGGCCGTTATTACTTGATCGTACTAGGGAGTTACAGTTACTAGATGTTCAATTGCAGAAGATCCGAGAACAAGTAACAAGTGATATGTGGACAGACTTTCTAGTTAGAAGTGATGGATTACTTTGTTCTAGTGATAGAGTTTGTATACTAGAAAATTCAAAGTTGAAGAGGGAAATTTTAGAAGAGGCATGTCATTCTCTTTATGTTATACATTCTGGAAATACAAAGATGTATTGGAATTTACTAGAACATTATTGGTGGACTGGTATGAAGCGAGAAATTACAAAATTTGTGACTAGATGTTTGACCTATTAAAAAGTAAAAATGGAATATCAGAGTCCTATAGGGTTATTACTATCACTTCCTATTCCAGAGTGGAAATGGGAATATATTATTATGGATTTGATTGTTGGATTACCACGTACCCAGAAAAATTTTGATTCTATTTGGGTGATGGTTGATAGGTTAACCAAGTCAGCTCATTTTCT
>QLOD02175655.1:0-11421 GCA_003260245.2 Sideroxylon spinosum
AAAAAGACAAAAGAGAAATATGTCTGTATAGTACTATTGTGTAATTTCATCTCCCTTTGCGCTACATTCTTGATGCATGATTTTAGAATTGAGTTTTTCAAAAAAAAAAAATGCAAAAAATAGCCCAACTTTCATTTTTTAACAACGTAGGGCAGGATCACGCTGGAATCACGTCAAATGATAGGGTAACAAGCTAGAAACGATTTTCTACCAAAATTCATGGCTTTGTCATGATTTATATTAGATTTGGGTAAATCCAATCATTTAAGTTGTTAAATCAATAATTTTGCTTTGTCATGATTTATATTGGATTTTGTCAAATCAATACTTTTTCTCTGCCTAGATTTATATTAGATTTTGAGTAAACTCAATCATTTAGATTGTAAACTCAATCATTTAGATTGTCAAATCAATAGATTAATAGTTTTTAAGACATATACTAGTCTTAACAACTTTTGATAAAAAATTTGAATTTTTTTTGTTATTTGCTTCAGCAAATTTAGAATTTTTTCTAGTTTTTAAGTCTTGTTTGGTAGCAAACTAAATACCAAAATTTGTCAAAAATTGTAAAAAATTCGTACTTTCTTCGAATCAAATTTTGCCACCTATTACATTTATGTCAAATTTTTATACTTTTACTGTACTTTTTTGTCAATTTTTCCACTAAACACCCCCTTAATTTCATACTTGTTTGGATTTCTTATTTTTCATAAAGGTAAAATACAAAAATTGCACTTACGCTTTACCTTCGGTTTTATTTTGATCCTATTAATTTCAATTGTAATAGTCAAATACTCGCACTTTTGATTAAGTAGCAATGCAGTACTTCCATTTGTTGCCAGTTAATTGCAACTGTTCGGATGAGGGTAAAACTGTTATCTCTCTAAAAAAATTCTCTCTAACTTTTTTCACTGTTCTTTATTTTTTGACGACTTTTCTGGCATTGTCCGGTCTTTTTCAGCAACGCTACCGAGCATCATGCTTGCCAACCTCTCTCTTTCAATCTTAGTTAGGTGATTGGGCCTGATTTTTCTGCAACCTAGTAGCCACCATGGTTGCTGAAAAACCCCAAAATCTGCCGTCCAATATTTTGGTTGAAAGGAATGCAACATTTGGCATGTTTTGACTTTTTTCGATCATCCCATGATAAGTTCGGTACCTTCCTATGTGAATATTGGTTTGTGCTTGTTTACTCCAAGTGTAAGGATCAGTTGTAACTAGTTAATCCGAATAAGTCCGGATCATCTCACAGAGAACGTAAGGCTTCAGTGATGGATTTAGGAAAATCACTTCAAAAACAAAATTTACTACACAAAAATTTTTTTAATCAAAATAAAATATTTTTCATCGATTTTTTTATAAAAGATTTTTGAATTAAAACTAAAAACAAAATTCACTATATCCCGATTCAATTCATATTATAGTTTTCGTATGAATTTAACTTTCTTAATTTTATAACTCAAGAAATAAACAACTCGGTATAAATTGATCGGAGATCTTTCGATTAAAATATGAAAGGTAGAAAATTTTTCCTCAGTTTTTATTTTTCAAAGTTCAATTCAATAAGCCATACCACCAGATGAGTATTCTATATATGAGGTTTAAAAACCAAACATACAAAAGTAAGATCAAAACTATGAACTTACGATTTCGATTCTACAGAATTAATGAGGAAAAGTTCTATTTGATTTACAAATAATATTAAACTCAAGCACATGATTGGAAAAATGAAAAATCAAAACTTAACTATAATATTTCATGAATTATCTAAGCATGTTCAAAGAATAGCTCACCATAATCGATACTAAATTGAAATTGATGCAAATCTGAAATTAGGTTTTGGGGACGATCCTTACATATAACCTAGAATTAAAAAGGGAGATTCAAAACCTAATTCTAAATTTAGGGAATTGAATAAAAAAAATAAAAAATAGTCATCTTTCCTTCGTTTTGCCAGTTTACATAAAAAGAAAGAACTAAAAAAACTCCCTAACTTCCTGAAACACTCTTCATAAAAGTTCAGTTGAAAAGTTCATGGACCCTTCGAAGGGAGGTTCGAAGGGTCCTTAGGCTTCGGAGGGTCCTTCGAAGCGTAAGCTTATATCTCAACTTTGTTTCAGCTTCTTGAAATCCACCATCTTTTGTGATGCGCACGGGTCTTTGAATAAGGAAGCCTTCAAAGGGGTCTTCGAAGGATAGGGTCACACTTGATTTTTTTTTGCTTTTTATTTTCTTGCTCCACTTCCTGTCATGCAAAGCCACGTTCGAATTGAACACCATTTGAAGGGGGTTTTTGAAAGGTCTTTAGGACTCATCTCATTTTCCTTCGTTTTTGCACCAGTTCCATGCATTTATTATTTTCTCACCTAAAATGAATAATATTATATATAAGTGAGCGAATTATCTTCATTTGCTCTATTTTACCATTGATTAATCATATTTCAACATATATAATTCACTTTTTTATGTGATTAATCACAGCCTCAACCTATACATTACTAGTTCATAGTAATGAAAGCAATTAAGTCCAAGGGTCTCAAATATAAATACAAGGTTACCCAAACATACAGCCCACTTATTCAAAATAAAATAAAGTGAAACTACCAAAGGAAATGTCCATTTTCGTAGGAGACACACGACCACACTTACCAAGTGTAGTAAGCCCTTTAATACCTTAGGTTCCTCTTAGTGGACGAGTAATATCTTGTGTGGGTTTACAGTGATGTTATCCACAAACATCTAGGAATGGTCTCATGTATGACATAAGTCACTTTAAGTTTAAAATGGTTTAAGTTTAATAATCAACAAGTTGCATGGTCCAAGAATTGCTTGTTTCCTCCAAATGCAAATCGAACATAACCACTAATCAACTTTTGAGAATCATAGATGCCAAGTTATATCATTCTTTCAATAAGGTTATAAAAGGATGCAAAAACTTGGCTTCAACTTCAAAATCTCACATGATAGCCACTCTCAAATGAAATTCACTCATAAAGGGTTTCTTTTATAATTCATGCAAGATTGCAATACTAAAAGTGCATGAACCCATGAAAAACGAAAATGAAGAAAATTGAAAAATAAAGTGGCATAACTTCATGAAGGAATGTTCTAAACATGAGAATAGTGAATGCACCATACAAGAGTTGATCACCTAGAGTCTATTAAGTCTTTTAAGGGTTGTAACTTAGCATGGGAGTTAGGCAGACAATAAAAGGAATGAAAATTCAAAGTTCATGTCTAGGACAAATAAAAAAGTGCAAAAAACACACCCCACTCAACTCTCCTCTTTTCAACACCCTTTTAACACCAACAATAAAGCTTTATTTATACTAAAATTTTTATGTGTGGAACTTTAGTAACGATCACTCAACATGAACAAGTGATGTCCCGAATATATATAAATTCTATTTTTTCTTTTGTTTTTTTTATTTTTTTGTTTTTTTTTTTGAAATGATTTTTTTTACCCCCTTATCTCTCCATTTTCTTACAAAACTCCTAACCAAACTCACAACTCAAAAGTTCTAAGACATGCAAGAGTAAGGCAAATATGTGTAAGAAAATCTAAAAGGTACAAATGTGGCTATAGATAAGAAAATATATATATATTTTTAATTTTTATAGGCCTCAAGTTGGCTCCTAGGTAAAATAAACAAAAATAAAAGAAATAAAGGCCTAAAAAAAAGTCGAAGATGGCCTAACATCACTCTCTAAGCTTGTAACATCTCATATAGTGCTTAATTTAGCCATGCAAGTAAGTGTGATGCCATGGTTGCATTGAAATCAAGAACAATAATAATGAAGCTATTCAAAGGATGTGAGATGAAAATAAAACTATAGATAAATATATATAACCCCTCATGAAAGAAAGTTAAGGCTCTAAAGCTCACAAAATTGTGGGGTATAAGTCTCTACCTATGTAGGCATGCTTAGTCAACCAAGTTTCATGAATTTCACTCCTTAATACACACTTTTCTCAAAAAGTCTCAAAATGACATGTTCGTAAGGCACAAGAAAGCTATAAGCTCAACTTGAACTAAATACTTCATCAAAGATTGAACAAAAATCCCTATTACCCTCATGAAAAGTGTTAACATAAATCCAAACCTCAAGAGACATGCTAGGTCGAAGATGTGTTAAGACATTTAGGCTTAGTATGCTCAAATTTTAAAAATTTTTGAATTTTTTTTTTCAATAAAGCACATTCTTTGATCATGTGAACCTTGCCCCCTCAATCTAAATTATAAAATGTTTTTAATGTGACAAAATTAAAGCCTATGGGAGTCTGTAGTGTGCAAGTGAACATGATGAATAGCATGTATCAGTAGCCACATAACAACAAAGCAAAAATGAAACCAAGCAAGCACCCAATTTTATTTTATTTTTATCAATTTGTTTTGTTTTTTGAGCCACTTGAAAAGTAAACCAAACCACCCCCCAACCTAGTCCCTACAACACTACTCAACAACAAGAAATTATATTCATTAAGTGTAGAAGTGAAGTACAAAACTAAATAAAAGAGATAGAAAAAAATATTGCCTCAAGTGCTTTAGTCCACTAAAATTAAAACTGTACAAAAATAAAACTACACGAGAAGAAAGGTTAGAATATATAAGTAAAAAATAAAATAATAAAAAATGGAAAATAAAGAAAATAAAATTTTAATTTACTATGTACAAAGGCAATGGAATAGAAGGATCATCTAACTCCCAACCTATCCCAAGCATCCACATATAGCTTAAGAAATAAAATATTCTCCTTGGGCTCACAAAGAATCAAGGTTGGATGCTTATCGAGTGGACAACAACTCAGGGGAAGAATGGCTTTGTGAGATTCAAGCAACCTCGAATATGGCCCGATGAATGGATAAAAAATGAACATGTTAGGTTCTAGTAATCTCTCAACACCCAAAAAATCAATGTACGATGCCATTTTTCTACTACTTTCCCCTAGTAATGGTTAGTCTCATGAAATTCACTTACTATCCCTTGAATTGGACTTTTGTGTGGGGTTAAGTCAAAAGGTAAGAGGTGTGCACCACTCTCAACCTCAAGTACGTGGGTGAGTGAACTATAGTCAACCGGCTCAATAATATGCTCCTCGGGCATTGTGTCATGAGAAGGTTAATGGACTTTCAATTGTGCCCAACAAGGTCAGGATGGGGTGAACATCAAGCTTGATGGTAGGAATAGACGGCATGTTCTTCAAACTCTCTAATAGTAAACATGAATTCTCATGAATGGGAAAGTCTATATAGAGTGAAGCAATAGGCTCACTCTTTTTCTACTTGAGCCCTAAGGTCTTTAAGTGTGTCTCATGTGTAAGTGACTCATCAGACGAGTCCTCAAATGGTGGTGAAATGTAAGAACATGTAAAGTCAGTGTTAGTGGGCTCCTCGCATACTTGAGTCCCAATAGATGAAAAATCATAATCATATGAAGAGGAGTTGTATGAGATAAAGTTGATTAGGCCTTTATAAGTGCTAGACTCAACACTTGATCTAGTTTTTCCCATTGACTTTAAAAGTTCATAATGAGCCTCGAGAATGTGCCATGCCTCATCTAGGGTGAGATCAATAAACTCAGCCCTAGCTAAGTCATCTAATATGTGGCACATCCCAATAGATACACCATCATAGAAAGAATTGAGGATGTTCCACGAATCATATCCATGATTATGGATGGTTTTGAAAAACTCATGATATCTCTCTTAATATTTGTAAAATGCTTCAAATTCCATTTAAGAAAAAGTTTCTAATTGAAGCCGAAATATTGTGAAATTTAGAGAATCAAGGAGAAATTTTTTAACAGAAGTACAAAATAACTCTTCCCAAGTATGTGATGACTCACCAAGGACATAACACCAGTCTCTAGCCACATTTTATAAAGATAAAGAAAAAACAAAAACATCGAGTGTTCATCCATACTAAAGTTGGTACGAATAGCGCACACAATCTCAAATTTGTCGAGATGAAGACGTGGGTTTATACTCTCGTGCCCATAAAACTGTGAGAGTAAATAAAAAGTCTCTAGGGCAAGGTCATGACCATAAAGGTCTCCTAGATAACTTATATAATTATAGGTGTCAAAGAGTCCATGCTTAGAATCACCCATATCGATATCTACAATCAAAAGGAAAAAGAAAAAGAAAAAAAAAGACAGAATGAAGTTACTAAGCAAGTGCATAGGCATCCGTTGTTAAAAATGGTGGTGGTGTAAATTCTATTCTCGATCCAACGCCAAAACTATCACCACTGCTTATTAGACTACCTGGTAACGGTGCCAAAATATGTTTACTCACCCCAAGTGTAGGATCAATTGTAGCTAGTTAATTCGAATAAGTCTGAATCATCTCACAGTGAGCGTAAGGCTTCAGTGATGGATTTAGGAAAATCATTTTGAAAATAAAATTTACTCCATAAAGAATTTTAAACAAATAAAATATTTTTCACTGATTTTTTTTTATAAAAGATTTTTGAATTAAAACAAAAAAAAAAAACGCCCTATCCTGATTCAATTCATATTATAGTTTTCGTATGAATTCAACTTTCCCAATTTTATAACTCAACCAATAAACAACTTGGTGCAAATTGGTCGGAAGATCTTTTAATTAAAATATGAAAGGTAGAAAATTTTTTCTTAGGTTTTATTTTTCAATGTTCAATTTAATAAGTAATGCCATTGGATCGAGTATTTCGTATGCTAGGTTTAAAAACCGAACATAGGAAAGTAGGATCATAACTATGAACTTATGATTTCGATTCTACAAATTTAAAGAGGAAAGTTCTATTTGATTTACAAATAATATTGAACTTAAGCATATGATTGGGAAAATTAAAAATAAAACCTAACTATAATATTTCATGAATCGGAATAGTGATAAAAAAAACATTACCTAAGCATGTTTAAAGAAAAACTCACTATATCGAAATTGAATTGAAATTAAAGCAAATCTGAAATTAGGTTTTTGAGACGATCCTTACATATAACCTAGGATTAAAAAGGGAAATTCAAAATCTAATTCAAAATCTAATTTTAAATTTAAGAAATTAAATAAAAAAAAACAGTCGTCTTTCCTTTGTTCTGCAAGTTTACATAAAAAGGAGGAACTGAAAGACTCTTTAACTTCCTGAAATGGTCTTCATAAAAGTTTAGGTGAAAAGTTTACGGACTCTTCACCGGGGGGTTGGAAGGATCCTTAGCCTTCGGAGGGCCCTTCTAAGGATAAGCTTATAGCTCAACTTTTTTTTTTTCAGTTTCGTGAAATCCACCCTGTTCTGTGATTCGTACGAGCCTTCAAATAAGGGACCCTTCGAAGGGTAGGGTCACACTTTGATTTTTTTTTTCTTGCTTTTCTATCTATCATACAAAGCTACGTTCGGATGGATCACCATTCAAAGGGGAGTTTGAAAGGTCTTTGGGACTTGTCTTATTTTCTTTTCTTTTTTGTACCAGTTCCATGCATTTATCATTTTCTTACCTAAAATGAACAATATTTGATATAAGTGAGTGAATTGTCCTCATTTAGTCTATTTTACCATTGATTAATCACATTTAAACATATATAATTCACTATTTTATGTAATTAATCAATTTGTTGTCTCTTCTTCTTCTTCGATTGCAACTTAAGCGAACCCTAACTCTACTTACACATCTGGTAAAGAAACTAGGATTCCTCTTGAATTGGTTCATGCCCATTCAAATCAAGATGAATATATGCAGATTGTTAGAATATTTTATATTCGATATTCTTTATATATATTACCTATGTTAAAATATTACATATCTTACATTTTAATAAATAATTAGGTTTATTTTAGTATATAGATCATTATTATACATACCTTTCATTATAAGCCTATTTAAAAGTCTCTTTTTTATCTTTATGAGATATACGACAAGATGTAGACATTATATTCTCTCCCCCATTTTATTTTTTCTTGTCTTTTATTTTTTATTTTAACATAGTTTTAGAGCTCATGATTTTCGATCTTGGATATATTCAATGGATCTTTTTGGCTTCTATCAGTACTGCCACTGTCTTATTCTGCTGTACTATTTTTCATCATCACAATATATACAGAGAATTTTTTTACCTTCTATTATTAGAAATTTTGGTTTTTTTTTTTTTTTTCATTTTAGAGTCTTGCTTTGCCATAGCACCACCACCATCGCTACAAAATTTTTTTATTTGGCTTTGTGAACCATATAAAAGCTTTTTACATTTTTTTCTCTGGTGTTTTTCTTTTCAGAACCTTACTCTATCATAATACCACCATAAAAATCACAAAAACATTTTTCTTCCATTGTCCGAATTGGTTGTTAGGGTTTTTGTTTTGCCTTTCTTATTTCGATCCTGACATTTATTTCTTTGTATTTCACTGTTTCAGTACATCTTTTGTTATTTAGATTGATCTCTCAATATTATATCGTTCATTCTGTTCACAGTACCGTTTCTTGACAGAATTAACTATAATACATCAACAGATATCAGTTTTTCCTATTAGCTGTAAACTCTGGATAGTAAAATGCTACTGTTTTCTTCCGTCATTTTTCAGTTTTGTCTTTCTTATTGCATCTTTGCACATTGAATATTGTTTATTATTTTTTGATCTCCAATCAGAAAAATAATAATATCAGTGACAGCGAAATTTTTTCTGGAACTCATTATCAAAACTTCTCACTGTCAACAGCTACACAACTCCAAATTTTGCACTAACGACTTTTTTTGCTATTCGGTTCAGTTGTTTTTGGAATGCTCTTATTTTTGAACTTAATTTGATTTACCATCTTGAATTTGAGGGATTTTTTAAAAATAGTTTATATTAAATATAAGATATTCTTTATATATATTATTCTATATCTTATTTTTTAGTAAACAGTTAGATTTATTTTAATATGTAAATCATTATCATATATAACTTTCATTGCAAACCTATTTAAAGGCATCTTCTTTATCTTTATGAGATATACGATAATATGTAGACATCATATTCTCTCATCCATTCTGCATATTTCTTATCTTTTATTTTTTTTAATTTTAACATGGATTAATTCAGTGTCAGTTGTTTGATTAATTAACCTCTTCAAAGAGAGAATTTATGTAGACACATGTAGAATTATGTAGTAGTGTTACATATATATATATATATATATATATCTCTTGATTTCCTTGATTATCTTGTTTGATGACATGCATATATCGATGTTCAAATTGAAATTAATTGTTTTTATTATATATATATATATATATATATATATATTAGCTGGGTTTGATGGGATTCCATGTGGGTTCTTTGAATCTAGTGATCAACTAAAAAAAATTATAAATACAATTGGAAGATTTGTAATATATATATATATTTACTTCTTTCTTTGTAAGAAGTGCATGCGGAAGCTGCAATTTCCTCTTTTGAAGCTTTAACTGAACATATATAACCAAAGAGTTGTAGTCCTTGTCAATTAATTATGGTCCTTGTCAATTAAGTAAGGTGAGGATTATATCTAATTAATTATGTTTTTAACAAATAATTATTCTTTAATCCGTTTTACCTAGCCTGGTCATGCCATGCATCCTGAGAACTTGATTTGGGTTGAATCCAAATGTATCCCAAAAAAACTACACGAATCTATTACTTCCACACATTGTGAGATCCGTATATATGTGTGTGTAATTATGAGTGCATCTGGTTCCATAGATGCATAGACTTACAATTACAAGTATACATATAGGTGTAAAATCTTGTTATGGTTGAGAAATTCCACGATATAGACAGTAAAAGATAGTGATTTAATTGCCTAAATGATTTTCGTACCCATGTTTTTTCCTTCCTTCCTTCCTTTTTTTTTTCCTTTGTATTCAGAAGATTTTTCGAAGAAATAATGAAGTATTTATATCCAAATATATATATGCAGGTTTTAGTACAAATTAATTGACTGCAGATTAGTAATTTAGTATAAGATCGGCAGTATACTGTATTTCCATTTTTACTTGCTTGTACTAGTTTTTTTCCCTTCTAAATTAAAATTATATATGCATAAATGTTTCGCCTAATTATGGTCATTTAACTGAGTTGTATTGTATGTCTCATAAAATAATATATAAATATATGTATCTTAATTTCTAGTAGCTAGTTATTTCCCTGAGCAATATATAGGTGTCTGTGTACATATATATATATATATATATATAAGAGCCATGTTTGGAATTCAATTAAGGCTGTGCTTAGACTTATACATACAGTAGGATGAGCTAGAACTCGAAGAGAGTGTGAGGTGTGGTGCAGTTCACATATGGTGGCGCAAGCTATGCTTACATTTAAAAGGAGCTCTCCATGCCTCATGTGAAAAGTTTCCACTTAGTTCAAGAGCTAGAAGGCACTGGCCTAGCCTTTTCAATTAGTGTAAAAAGACAAGAGAGAAAGTAACTTATATATAGCACTAAAATTGAGTAATTGTATACCTTTTATTATTATTTTTTCTCATGTTTTCGAATCTATGTAGCATTCCTCTTTATGCTCCATTCCTGACTTAATAAGTTTATGATTGAAGTATTTAAAGAAATAAAATGTAAAAAGGGTCAATTTTTATTTTTTATTTTTGACGTAATTGGTAGAATCAACAACATATTTTGAATAATATCGAATCACATGAAATTTGACAGAGGAATAAGAAACGTCTTTTATCAATAATTATCACTTTGTCATGATTTAGACTGGACTTTGGGCAAATCCAATCATTTAGGCTATTAAATCAGCAATTTCATCGTTTTTAAAAAGTATTTAATGCTCAATCATTTTGGATAGAAAATTCTATTTATCATTTGGTCCAGCAAGTTTAGGTTTTCTTCTTTTTTATAATTCTATACTCGGTTGGACCTTTTACTTTTGGTAATTTTTTTATTAATTATTAATTAGAGTCCAATTAGAGTTAGGATTTATTTGAGTTTTTTAGTGTTAAAGTCCTATATTATTGAAAGACGATTTTTTGAATTAATGATATATATAGATCTTATTTTTTTCCTACCGTTCTGATTAAATTATGAACCCTAACAATAGTTGTCCATTGATATAATTTCTCTTTAGAAATTCAACAGACTTGTGGAAGGCTTCGTTTTACGCTTTCTATCATTACTCGCTGCATCAATTCTATTTTACCCCCTTTTTTTACAAAATTGTGAATTAAATCTCTCTCTCTCCCCTCTTTTTTTTTTTTTTTTATTCTTCCAAATCCTCCATCGCACCCTTAAATTTGAAAATTGAAAATTATTGATAATTCAATATTCTAAACAACATAAAGAAGTTTTGACTATTTTTTAAAAACCCAATCTTAAAAAAAAAAAAAAAAAAAGTGGGGAGAAGATGAAGAAACAACAATAATAGGTCTTGAAACTTTACCAATAAATTTTAGGGTACAAAATTTTGTT
>QLOD02175675.1:0-11418 GCA_003260245.2 Sideroxylon spinosum
TTTTTAAAAAACACAAAAAATCAATTATTTTTTAATTTTGTTTCTCAAAAAAACCATAAAAGCAAATAAAAATAATTAAATTGAATCCAACAATTTCCCACATTTACGGTCATAAGAGTTTGAAATACATCGTCACTCAAAAGGATTTGAATCTGAAGCAAAAGAGATGGGTTAGTTACATGAAGAACTTCAACTTTAAACTACATTATCATCCAGGCAAGGTTAACGTTGTTGCCGACACCTTGAGTTGGAAAACTCATGTTACCTTGGCTAGTGTGGTAGTATGGGAATGGAGAATGATGGATAGTTTGGGTGAGTTCGAGCTCGACTATCAGGAGATCGAGGATCGAGGGAGTGTTATGTTTTGCAGTGATTCAGCCTACTTTGCTAAGCAGAGTTGTGGAGGCCCAAGGTACCAATACTGAAGCCAATGAGCATCGAGTACGGACGAACAGTGATAAGGGTATACTTGGTTTGACGATACGATCAGATTGAGGATTGAGATTTCAAGAGAGATTGTTTGTTCCAGTTTCAGTTTGGGATGCAATCTTAAGAGAGTTTCATCACTCCAAGTTTGCGATACATCCAAGAGAGACAGAGATGTACCAAGATTTTTGTCATCAGTTCTTTTACATTGAAATGAAGAAGGACGTAGCTAAGTTTGTGAGTAGGTGTTTAACTTACTAGCAAGTGATAGCAGAATATTCAAAGGTCAACATGATTGCTTCATCTATTACTGGTTTCAGAATAGAAGTAGGGGAACATCAGGATGGAATTTGTTACAAATTTACCTAAATCTCCGAAGAAGCATGACACCATTTAGGTAGTGGTGGATAGGTTGACAAAGTTAGTGCACTTTTTGTCGATTTGTTTAACTGATTCCATGGACAATTTGGCAAGGTTTTATATCTAAGAGATTGTGAGGTTGCATGGAGCTCCAGTTTCGATTGTGTCAGATAGAGATCCCCATTTCGTATCTCCTTTTTGACATAGTCTCCAATAAGCCATAGTTATGGAATTGATGTTCAATACCGATTACCATCCTCAGACAGATCGGTAAACTGGACATACCATTCATATTTTAGAGGAGATACTACGAGCATGTGCTTTAGACTTTCAGGTTGGCTGGGAGATGCATATTCCATTGGTGGAGTTCGCCTATAATAACAGCTATTAGTTTAGCATTAAGATGATGCCTTATGAGATATTGTATGGCAAGCCGTACAGATCTCCCATCTCCTGGGCAAAGGTTGGAGAGGTAGTTTTATTGGGGTCTGAGATAGTCTGGGAAGCAATGAAGAAGATTAGAGTTATTAGGCAAAGGCTTGACATGACACGTAGTCGTCAGAAGAGCTATGCGGATAGGAGTTGTAGACCATCAGAGTTCGAGGTGGGAGATTACGTGTTCCTGAGGGTTTCACCATGTAAGGAAAAATTCCTATTTGACCCTAAGGGCAAGTTAATACCGAGGTTCATTAGGCCATTCGAGGTGTTGATTTGGGTTAGTGAGGTGGCATATTGTTTCGCATTACCACTGAGACTAGCTGGGGTGTATGCGGTGTTTTTTGTGTCCATATTGACATAGTACATTCTTGATCCGTCACATGTTTTAGACTAGGGAAAGCTTAAGGTTGATTTGTTGTCTTCAATGAGGTAAGACCTATGAGGATTATGGATTCTTATGAGCACGTTCTCCGAGAAAAGACTATATCATTGGTTTACGTGCCATGGAAGCATCATGGGGCAGAGGAGTCAACTTGGAACCTGAGCACGATATGAGGCATCATTACCCTAAGCTACTTTTTTGACCTTATTATTCCTTCTAGTGTGTTAATTTTGGAAGATGAAAATTTTGTAAGGTAGTGATGGTGTAAACACCAGTATTTTTTTGTTTAATTCATTATTTTAAATTTCTGACTTTATCCTTTATTTTATTTTAAATTATGTCTTGTTGAATTTGATTTGTCTGACATATGTATTTAGTTAATGTACAAGCCTAGTAATCATTATTTTATGTACATGCGTAGGTATATATGTATATATGTGTGTGTGTGTGTGTGTTTGTGTGTTTTTTGTTTATGTTTTAAAGTTTATAAAATTCTAAGAAAAATAAAATAAAATAAGATAATGAAGGCCGAAGTCTCGCATTGCCTATGGCCAAGCTGCAAAGCATTCTGGAATTTTTGTAAAGTTGAATATCTGAATAGCGGGAATCTTCTGCCTACTTGTGCCCAAGCTGTGATCTATTCTCTTAACGGGCCGAAGCTTCAGGCTGCCTATGCCCAGGCTGTGGGGTGTTCTATTATGACCTAAAGCCTCAGGCTACTTGTGCCCAAGCTGCAAGGTCCACTATTTTTCTTAAAATTTTAGATTTTTGAAATAATTTTATTTTAAAATAATATGGATTAATTTATACAATTGTTATGACACATGAAGGTTGTTTTGGGTTCTTCTTTTTAGTAAATCTTATGCCTTTCAAATACATAATAATGTGAGATTATGTGGGTTTGCTTATTTGTTTAAACGCAAGCATGTATGGGCAACATGGAACTTAGGCCTAGAGTACATTATGCTTCATAAAACTTATAGAGTAAAGGATGAACATAAGAAATGTTTGGAAGAATTTTTTGTATGATGTGCTGTAAATCAAACGACATTGATTGAGATTGAATTTTTTAAAGCCTAAAGCCCCAAAACTTGTGCAGGATGGTTTAGCATAACCAGTAGACTAAAAAACTTGCAATGCCTTTGGCTAAAAAATTATGTTTTATTTTTTATCTGTTGTTTAGTGTATTTTTAAAAACATAAAAAAAAAAAAGTGTATAAAAAATTCGTATCCATACTGGTAAAACTTAAAAAATAAAATTAATTTTTTTTCACGAATGTAATTAACATACTTAATTTATACCTTTTAAAAAATTAAATTTTAATGAAACAAAGTCATATGAAACAAAAAATTAAAAAAAAAAAAAAGGAAGAAGTAAAAGCATACTATTTCTCTCTCTCTTAACACCTAACCAAGCCAAATTCTTCTGTTATTTAAAAAAAAAAAAAAAAAATCCCTAAGTCACACATGATGTTAGGGGCAGTGCCAAAAAATTAAGTGTAGATTGGCAATAATTATAAGACACATAAAACTATTAGTGGAAAACCATAAGAATAAAGAAAAGGGCTTGACTACCGTTTAAAAGAGAAAGGGGGGTCAAAAGTGGGGTTATATTTCTTAATAGTATTGATAGTTTAGGTTCAATTGCATTGGTGTGTATGGGCTAAAATGTTTTTCTTTAATTGGGTGAATATAATTTGTATTGGGCATTTTTTTTCTTCGATGGGCACAATTTGTATTAGATTAATTTTTTTTTTATTTTCTTGGGTCGACACAAATGAGACAATATCAGTAAAGAAAAATATATATTATTATCTTTTTCGAGGATGCTACTACTAGGGAGAGGGGTAAAGAGGACCTGGGAAACGATCAACCACTTTGAGGTGGTCTGCTAAGGGGTTTTAGACGACTGCTTCCAATACACGGAAGACCGCTTCAAGGAGGTTAAGAAAAACCCCTCTTTTCCCACTAAAGGCCCCGCCTTTCCCTTTACTCCCAGCAGTTCCATCTCTTCTCTCTTTTATTTTCCTCTTTTGTCTCCCTTGCTCAGACACCCTCTCTCCTCGACTGACCCCCACTCATGCATTCTCTTTCTCTTTCCATCTTCTTTCCACTTTCACTCTCCTTCTTCTCGCTCCACTTTTTTTCTCTCTCCCCATTTAGCTTAAACCAGAGCCACCCACCAAAGCCTCCAATTCTTCTCCACCATAATAACGAACGAGAACCGGAGTAAATGGTCTTAAGCTCCCCTCCAACCCACTTTTCTCTTTATTTTTACTATAGTGAAGTATGGGATTGGAACTTTTTTTTTTTTTTTTTTGTTTTTCGATTCCGTCCATGGATATGGGATACTCCACCAATTGGATTGGTTCATGAGTAGTGGCCATGACAGTGGGGTTAAGGTTGGTATTAATTGTTGAACTTTATTGATTTTTGGATAAAGTTGATGTTGATTGCTGAAATTTGTTGAATTTAGTTGAACATCGTAGAAAATTGTTGAAATTAGTTTAATTTATTGTTGAAATTGATGTTGATTGTTGAAATTTGTTAAGTAATATTGAAATTGTTAGTTTAATCTATTGAAAATTGTTGAATGTAGGTTTAATTTACTGGAATTAGACCTTTTGTTGAAATAGTTAAAATTATTGGAATTTGTTGAATTTTATTGAAGTTTTATTGATTAAATATTTTGGGCTTTTGTTGCTTAATTCTCTTGATTATGCTATGTAGTTTAATTTTGGGAAAATTATTGAAAAGTTTAGTTTTATTTTTTATTTTTATTTTTAATGTATACTTTTTGGTTAATTATATTAATTTATTATTTTAAATATTAGATTTTATACTTGTTTTTATTTTAAATTTTGGTTTTGTTAAATTTGATTAGTGTGACACGTATTTATTTAATGTACAAGCCTAGTAATCATTCTTTGTATACGTGCATTTATATTTATATATTTATGTTAGGTGTATTTTCATTGGATAATGAAGGAGATGCTGGTGTTCCGTTGGTTAAGAAGAGAGGTGTATACCCATTGGTTGGGTGTGTGACATGGAGTTAATGAAGTATGGGGAAAGCCAAAGACTTGCATATGACATGATGGCATATGAGAGTCTAGGGAGATGTATTAATAGAAGAGGCTTTCGGGATAACTCTCTTATAAGTTTCTTTATAAAATTCCACTAATTAAGTCTTTAGATTTTCCCCAATAATCTGAACTAGAGAGGGAAAGAGAGATGGGAGAGCCTTCACGAAATTTTTGCAAGATTGTGTAAGGAACAAGAAGATGAAAAAGAAAAAGAGGGGATCCTTTTACGATTTTTAAGACATGTTCATGTATAGCTCGGAGTGTGTTTGCCAGAGAATTTGTAGGAAAAACCAACTCGAGTTAGAGTTTACGCTTTTACACATCGTTCATTTGCGTGTGTAGCGAGGTAGGTGGGATAGCATATAGGTTTATTTTTCTTATTCCTTTGCAAGCATTTTGTTATATGAATGTGTACATAAACTGGAAGGCATAAGGCATGTTTTGATGATTTTTCATTATATGAAATTCATGGATTTGATATGAGAATTATAAGAAAATATTTGTATTGCGTAAATCCAAATTTTGGGCATATATGTGAAGCATGTTAGTTTATTCAATACTCAAAAATTTATCAGCTTAATCTATGCGTTGATTTTAGTTAAAAAGGGATTTTCATATATATATATATATAGATGTTTTTGACATAAGGGATATGGATGTGTTTGATGTTTTAAAGATATTTCGTTTATGCTTTAAAGTTTATAAAATTTCTAAAAAAAAAAAGAAAATAACGGAAGTCGAATACTCACGTTGCTTACGAGCAAACTGCGAGGCATTTTGGAATTTTTGTAAAAGCTGAATATTTGAGTAGCTAGAAGCTTCCAGCTGCCTGGGCCAAAGCTGCAGGCTATTTTATCAGAGATTATCAGGTAATTGGGTTACAGAGACGGTTGAAGGAGATATAGTTGACATTCTAGATCTATGACACTTTCAGGTATTCATTATTCTTTTTTATAGCCCTAGGATGTTTGTATTATGTATGTGACAAATATATAGGCTGAACATCATTAATTTACTTTTTCTTGCTAATATTGAAATGTTAACATAGATTTGGTAGATGACTTGAGGTATGAAGAGAGATCATCTGGTTACCATGAGTGAAACACTCTGTGTTATTCATGCACATGTCGGGGCTAATGATGTAGCTGGTGCAGAAAACCAGGGGGATTCTGATGCCACTCAGCCTCTTGAGAATACATAAACACAGTTCAAGCCCGGTACCACCTAAGCACCCCGAGCCCACCCAGCCCACCACCTTATGTACTTCTATCCCTCGTCTAAAGTCCCTACCCTCGTATTAGTGCCTGCCTGATCAGATCCTACAGCTTCCACTTTCAGGGGCACAACCACTAGCACTTCTGGTGCCACCAAGCAAGTCCCATTGCATCCATCTTGCTCACTACTACGGCCATCCACCATCGATACTAATTCTCTTATGGCCCCTATCGAGCCGTCTAACTCCATCTGGGCCCCTATACCCATCCTCTGCCAAAGGTGTCGGGATGCATCGTTGTCTCAACGAGCACAACCCCTCCCACAACCTCCATGTCTACCTCGCTGGCTACTCAGCCACCCACCACAGCTGCCACCGCTACCCTCAAGGCTATGTAACTACCTACATAGCCTTCTAATACGTCAGCTTCATCAGGTATATCTTTCTTTATATAAACGACAAATCACGTTAGTTAGTTTTACATTTTGTTAAAATATGAATGGTCGAGTTAAATGGTTATAAGGTCAGCAAATACCATAGCAAGCTCCTATGCTACAAAAGATCCCACCATCCCCCTAAAGGTTTGGGGTAGCAGCCAGCCTCATCAGGTTGAGTTCAGTAGCTACCACTACCCCGTAGGAAAGTCGGGTAGCTGTTTGATTAGGTAGCTAGATGTGATGGTCTGCGAAGGATGTGTTGTGCCATTGTCTGTCATGAATTGGGTAGTTATACCCGTCGAGAAATCAGACTGCATACGACAGGAGGTCATAGTGAGCAACATTAACATATTTCCATTGAAATTATTCTTACATAGTATTGTTGCTAACATATATCATAAATTATGTGAATAGGATAATGCGGTTGACTATCCTCCAGAGTTTCAGCCTATCTGTATAGGCAAATGTCGAAAGATGCGGGCACAGAGGATTCCTACTGATTAGGTTTGTGTATTCAAAAGGATACATAACCCCACACACCTCGACATATGGGCCACTCTTGAGTGGGTCCAGGCACGTCTAGGTGTATTTGTCGAGGTCGTAGGTCGGGATGGGCACGGCTACAAGCACGGTATGAGCTTCGATATACCTTGGTCTGTGGCCCGACAAACGACTGTAGTAGCCCCTGGTATGATGTCGCAGAGGCACATAAATGGGGAGATCGAGCGGCTTCTCACCGATTGCTTACACATATTCCAAGCGGACTTACGCGAGCAGCTGTGAGCCAAGATTCAGGATGAGGTTCAAGTTGATCTCTAGGAAAAGACCCTTGTTTTAGTTCGTGCTGAGGTCTGGACAGAGGTTCAGGCTAAGGTTTAAGCTAAGGTGCTCGAGGAGGTACGTGCTAAGATAGCTGAGCACTGGACCATCCATTGGATTAGCCACAAGTTGATTTTCTTGATACTCGACACCAAACTTGGGTACCATAATGTGTGTTTTAAAGGTTTATTTTCCCTATGTTTTTATTCTCCTTGCAATAAATGCTAAAAGAAATTCTAAATTATTAATTGTAGGATACCGAGGATGACATCGGGCTAGCCTCTAAGACTTATATACGATCATCATGAGCTATAAATGACTTAAATTTTCAATAACTGCATAACTTTTTACAAACTTTTAATTTTCATTACCGTATATAGTTTAGAACACCCATACTTAGGATTGGACCACTTAAACCAAGCAAACGGGGTCCGTTGTGAACTGAACTTCACACGTAGTGAATCTAAGTCATTTAGAAGTTTTAGGAATGAAAAAGGGATTTAATCCAAGTCACATATAGCCCAAATTAGCCCTGGGTATGTTCGACTTGACACGTAAGGCTTAGAACACCCATACTTAGAATTTGACAAGCTAAACTAAGTAAATAAGGTCCGTTGTTAGTGATTTTACGTCATTTAGAAGCTAGAAGAAAAAACGGTGAATGAATCTGAGTCGCGAATCACCCAAAATGGCCCAGGTAGGTTTGACTTGACACTTAAGGCTTAGAACACCATACTTAAGATTTAACAGCTCAAACTGAGCAAACGGCATCTGTTGTGATCTAAAATTCATGTGTAGAAAGTCTAAGTCATTTAGAAGCTATAGGAATGAACATGAAATAAATCTGAGTCACGGACCACCTGGAATGCCTTTGGGTAGGTTTAACTTGACACTTAAGGCTTAGCATACCGTACTTAGAATTTGACTGCTCAAACCAAGCAAATGGGGTTGTTTGTGATCTGAACTTCATGCATAGTGAGTCTAAGTCATTTAGAAGCCATAAGAACAAATGGGGAATGAATCTGAGTCACAAATCGCCCGAAATAGCCGAGATAGGTTTGACTTAACACTTAAGGCTTAGAACACCATACTTAGGATTTTACTGCTCAAACCAAGCAAATGGGGTCCGTTGTGATCTAAACTTCATGTGTAGTGAGTCTAATTCATTTAGAAGCTATCAAAATGAATAGGAGATGAATTCAAGTCATGGATCACCCAGAATAGCCCCGAGTAGGTTTGAATTTGACACTTAAGGCTTAGAACACCCATTCTTAGGATTTGACTACTCAAACTGAGCAAACAAGGTTTGTTGTGATCTAAACTTCACAAGTAATGATTCTAAGTCATTTAGAAGCTGTAGGAATAAGTAGAGAATGAATTCATGTCATAAATCACGCGGAATGGACCTAGGCAGGTTTGAGTTGACACCTAAGGCTTAGAATACCATACTCAGGATTTGACTGCTCAAACCAAGCAAATGGGGTCTGTTGTGATCTAAACTTCATATGTAGCATGTCTAAGTCATTCAAAAGCTATGAAAATGAACTGGGATTGATTGCCTATCACAGATCACCCGAAATGGCCCCGAGTAGGTTTGAATTAACACTTAAGACTTAGATCACTCATACTTAGGATTCGATTACTCAAACCGAGCAAATTGGATATTGAGATCTGAACTACACATGTAGTGAGTTTAAGTCATTTAGAAGCTGAAATGAATGGGGAATGAATTCGAGTCATGGATCACTCGAAATGGCCCCAGGTAGGTTTAATTTAACACTTTCGGCTTAGAACACTCATTCTTAGGATTTGACTACTCGAACCATGGAAACGGGGTCCGTTGTGATCCAAAATTCACGTGTAACAAGTCTAAGTCATTTAGAAGCTATAAGAATAAACTAAGGTTGAATCCAAGTCACGAATAAGCAGGAATGGCCTTGAGTTCAACTTAACACCTAAGGTTTAGAGCACCCATATTTAGGATTTGACTACTTCAATCAAACAAATAGGGTCTATTGTGAGCTAAACCTCACATGTAATGAGTCTAAGTCATTTAGAAACTACAATAACAAACAGGCATTGAATCCGAGTCACGGATAGTGCAGAATGGCCCTGAGTAGGTTCGATTTGACACTTAAGGCTTAGAACACCCGTACCTAGGATTTGACTACTAAAACCAAGCACGTGTAGTCCGTTGTGATCTGAACCTTGCGTGTAGCGAGTCTAAGACATTTAGAAGCTCCGGGAATGAATGAGGCTTGAATCTGTCACTCCCCGAAAATCCATAACCTGGGGACATAGGTGTTCTAGATAAAATGAATACAGGATATATCATAATTAGTTAATCTATAATACAGGATATATCATAATTAGTTAATCTATCTTACAAATCCATCACGAGCATTTGCCTTTATAAGATTACCGATAGAAGGGTGAGCACTAGACCATTTGTGCAAAAAATATGCATATAAGAATATATTTTTTAATCATGCAAGGCATTTAAACATTTAATAAGCTTTTTCATTAAATTCACAATAATATCAAAATTTTCACTTTAAACATATTGTTCTAAATTAAATAGCTACTTAGCCATGATCTTATAGTCTCGTCTTAAAATAATATCCATCATCACAAACACATCTCAGTATATATATCAATATTATACTATGGGTCAAGCATACTAGAAGGTTAGTTCTGTGATCACTAAACCAAACCCAAATAATCCCAAACCCTAATCCGTAGAGTATAATTAGTCTTGTAGTCCTAGATATACTCATCAAATACCCAAGATAAAGCTGTGGGGTACAATTGGTCTTGTAAGTTCTAGATATACTCATAAATTCCTAGACCTACGTCATGAGATACAATTGGTCCTACAGTCCTAAATGTACTATGGCCCTAGTCTTACAATCCTAGTCCATCTCATCTTGCCTTAGTAGGTAAACCAATTCCGTAGTCCCGGTACTAATATACACTCATGCAAGCTGTATATACACTTTGAACGTTTCTAGTCTACTGGTTATGCTATACCATCTTACGTAAGTTTTGGAGCTTTCGACCCTTGGTCTCTAGAACATACTCTTTTAATACCCTTAATAACCCCAGTATCAAAATTTGTTAAAAAGTATACTTCGTCCGAATATCGGTACCCATTGTCCTAACAACAGTAGCTTTGCAGATTATCATCCAAACATTGGTACCCATTGTTCTAATAATAGTAGCTATGAAAATTATTATCCGAACTTTAGTACACATCATCTGAACGATTATAGCAAAATATAGAATTTAGAAAAATTCATTGGTGACTTTTTTTTTTTCATGGAATAAATATAGATATCAATTACTCGAATTCATATTCTCATAATCAAAACATGGCCACTTAATGATTTCCTTTAGAAATTGTATCTAAAAATACCCTAAAGTGCAAGGGTATACAGTGTAGTTTTAACTCGATGAGAACGAGGTCGAATCCACAAAGAATCTACTGTTTTAATTTTTAAGTTTCCAAAGGTGAAATAAATTCACTACCTAGTTCAAAAGGAGCAGTTTCAAGTGTTTGAGGGGTTCGGATTGATCCTGAATGAAATTCTGTATTATGCTAGATAATCCAATCAATCAATCAATCAATAGAATAGAAATATGTGGAAAGCGATTTATAAGATAGAGAAATCCACACAGGAAAACCCCAAATACTTTCACTAAAACCAAACGTTGGTTACAAGCTCAAATCTCACTATAGATCGACTCCTCGACTCTATACTCTGTTTGACGCTTGCTCGACTTCTCGATTCACCAACTCCTCTAGCAAAAGCCCTTTGACTCCTCAAAGGCACAATACTGAAACCTCAGTAGCTCTGCTGAATTCTCAGCGATCACGAACCACGAATCCGAACTCCTTCGGATCAAAACGATGCAGAACTTAGCTAAGCAATGGAGAGAAAACAACTGGCTTGAGTATCTCTTGTGAATGGTTATTTTCTCAGAATTGCCTCTCAGGAACCCTAGAAACGTTAGGTTTATATATGAGTGCAAAAACCTGCGTCAAAAAGGATCCAGAACAGCAGACGGAGAAGCCGAACCATCACCTAGCGGGAAAGGCCTACCCACGACCTACCCGCGAGGTACCTGCGGCCTTCCCGCGGCTTCCCGCGACCTTCCCGCATGACCACTTTGACAATTATGGATCTCGGCTTTATCCCGCGACTAGGTGCGGTCTTCCCGCGGGCTTCCTGCATTAATGCACGTCCGGCTTCTTTC
>QLOD02175771.1:0-11404 GCA_003260245.2 Sideroxylon spinosum
AAAGGGTTCAGATTGACGACTATTATGACTAGAAAAGGAACTACGGTGATGCTTGCCAAGCTGACAAGCGTCACATTGAAGACTTGAAACAGACTCTAAACTGGGAACTGCCAACTTGAGTCGAGCCAATGATGGATGACCCAAGCGACAGTGCCATTGAAAAGGGGAAACAAAAGTACTAAAAACAGACTGTGAAATAGAAAAACTGGTAGGATCCATATAGCAAAGCCCATTCTGTTCACATCCCGAACCAACCATCTTCTGCGTCCTAAGATCTTGAAAAACACAAGAAATAAGAGAAAAGGTTATGGAGCAGTTTCATGATTTAGTAAGTTGACTAACAGATAATAAATTAAAAGGAAACTTAAGAACATACAGACTCGAGGGTAGGGAAATGGATGGGAAAGGTTGAAGTAAGCCTTTACCGGCAACAGACCGGCAGGACCCATTGGCTAAGGTGATACGATGTGCAGTAGTAGTCAAATCAGAAAATAAGGATGGGTTACTTGAGACATGGGCACTGGCTCCGGAGTCAAGGACCCACTGGGGAGCAGAAGAAGGAGATGAAGTAAAACAAGCAATGTTACCTGAATGGGCCAAAGTGGCAGTGGAGCTGGAGGAGCGAGAAATGCGAAGTGCTTGCACAATAGCATCTAACTCAGCTGCAGAGAATGGACTCTGTGAACTGGGATGAGATACTGATGGTGCACTCGAACTAGCAGCACTAGTACCCAAATCAGGATCTGTAGATTCCACTGCAACATGATGGGTTTGCTCAGGACGTCCATATTTCTTCCAACAATACGGCTCTATGTGATTAGTGCCACCACAATTATCACACTTCTTTGTACCTCGACCACCATGAGGAGTACGGCCACCACGAGAACTATCATGAGACGTACCACAAGATCTATCTCGGCCACCACTAATCAAAGCTGCAGAATCAGAACCAATAGAGGAGAAAGGTGTTGTACGAGAATGATGGCCTAATGAGGAATGCTGCAAGCGAGAGTGCATTAGCCATGGAAGGAATGGTCTCTCCAGCCAGGAGCTGATCCCTATAGCCACGAAGATTATCATCAAGACCAGCCAATATTAAAACTGTCATGAGGTCCTCCCATTGTTTTATCATATCGGCCTTAGTTTTAGGAAAAGGGCGAAACTGTAATAAACGGTCACCAAGACCCTTAAGGGTACTATAATGCTCAGAGAGAGGGCGAACATTCTATCGAAAGGAGAACAACCGTTCATAGGCTTCAAAAATTTTAGAAACATTACTCCGCTGAGAAAAAGAGTTAGCTAAAGAGTTCTAAATTGCCTTCAAAGTTTCACATAATGATACTGTGTGCAAGACCAAGGGCTCTAAGCTATGCCACAACCAATTCATAACCACAGCATCGGCGGCACGCCACTGTTGATAAGTAACAGATTGAAAATCCGGTGGTTTATCAGTGATGAAATGGTCCATGTGTCGGCCAATAAGAAAAATCTTTACAACATGAGACCAGGTCAAATAGTTCGTCCCATTCAATTTTTCACTAGAAATTGATTTGGGGGAACTATCAGGTGGAATAATTGGTATGGTGGAAACAAGAACCAGGGACGAATCAACAGCAGATTTAGACGGATCAACCATTTTGAAATCGAACCAAAGACTGGAACAGTATAATTCACAAATAAAGAGCCAACAAACTTCAAAAAATGAGCAGGCAAAATGGTCTGCGAAAGAAAAAAAAAAATCAACCCAGATTCAACAGTCCAAACATCAGCCAATAAGAGGCAATTTCGAAGTGGGCAGCGAGCAAGACTAATTGAGAGTAGCAATACCGACTAAGAAAGCCATAAATAGATGAAGAAAAATACCAAAAGAGAAGAACAGATCTCTGTACGATGAGCAGAAAAGCGCCTGAGAAGAAAAACGAGTATCAAAGGCTGGGCTTCGATTAGATAGACATCACGACAAGGGTGGTAAAGGACCTCCTTTGTCGGGCGACCACCACCAGAGATCGCCGGAGGTGGAACTAGGGCTCACGCGCCGGCGGGTGAGTTACAGACGCTGCGCGTGAGGTTCACTCGCAGAAAGTATGGCGGCGCGTGGATGCGCGTGTGGGACTTGCCGGGGTTGGGGCTAGGTGGGTTGTAGTCGCCGGCCGCTGACGAAGCTGTTGATGTTGTCGGAGGTCAACTCCGATGACCGGAGATGCTGTCGGCGGTGAGAAAATCGCGAATAGTAAACGACGGGGCTTTTTTTTTTTTTTTTAATGACTGCTCTGATACCATGTTGAGAATTTGGTAAGGAATTAATTCAGAGATTTGATTTGTCTCTTACTCTTAACACTATATTTATAATCAACGATTACAACCATAATAGGAAATTAGGAAATTACAATCAACCTGAAAAGGAAATTGTAATCAGGACTTAATCATGCTCAATCAATCATAATATCCTCTAGAATATTCTAATATTCTGACAGAAATCAAATCCCATTGAATCCTTTGTTTCTAACAAAGTGTAAAAAAAGGAAGGCCTTAATAAATTCAACTAATTTTACAAAAGAAAGAGTACTTTAAAGTTGTGAATATACATTTTGAAAACTTATGAATATATATATACAATTTAAACCCATTTATGTACATATATGTTTACTCATTTGTTAAAATCGCGATTCTATCTAAAATTAGTGGGCCAGAAAATCAAATCATAAAAACTGAATCATGATTTTACTTTGACTAGGCATTTTACTTTGCCAATTTGTCATTTCCATATAGAAAACAGTTGATTAAAGTTTAACGAAACTCATGTATTCCATATCTAAATGTCATAATAACATTATTCTTTCACAATAGAATCAGACTCCATCAAAATGACAAATTAAGCTTACACATAACTAAAAACTGAAGTAAGTAAAAAGGAAATTAAAGAAAACAAATAAAAACAGCAACTATTGGTTTATGATTTTACCATTCTATTTTACTATTTCATCCCCCAAATCATGTTTTACGATATTACCTCTCAAAATGGTTTTTAATGTGATTCGACAAGTTTTTTTGACCCTAACATAGTAAAATCGTCAATTATAACAAGATTGGGATATATATACACTCAAATATGTACACTAGTCGATACTGAAAAGTCAGTAAAATATTTTCAACCGGTAAAGGTATAACAGCGAACAAGAAATCTTATAATGTTAACACTTTGAATTAGTTTCACTAAGTAATCCAAATCTTCTGATACCTAGCAAAAATTTGCAGTCAATGGGTTCGAGCTATATTTCTTCACTTGTAGCTTTTGAATCTTTGCTGCTAACGTTTGAATCTGATGGTTCTAGTACAAATGGCAAATGTGCAAGGGTTAGTGATATGATTTTGACCCGAACAACTGGGTGGTGAGGAAAGGAGGGTTGGGTGTGATGAAATGGTGAGAAAACATCATATATTTACCCTCATGTCGTCTTGTGCAAAATTATTGACAATTTTTCTTCCGTTTAGTTCTCTCTTGCTCCACCTTTATAGTTTAGATTCACCCACCTACCCATTTCAACCTCAATATCTGGCCAAAATGCCCAAATTGTTCTGGCAATAGTTGCCAGCCCCAGTCCACAAATCTTGGTGCCCCTGCTTCCATCGTCAAATCCACAAGCCCGTATCCAAATCAACAAATCCCAACCACCTCCTTCACTAATAAATTTACCTCATCCTTCATAGAGCATTGTTGTGTCTTGCCAGCCTTCGCCAGAGTAGATCTGCAAACCCAAATCTCAATCGATATTAAAAAAAAAAAAAAATATTGATTTGAATATTCATCATGTCCTTCATTGCCTAGTTTGTTAAAGAATTGCTACTGCCACAACTGTTGTTTTAATGATAACGTCTATTGCTGGGAGTGGTGATGGTTTGGGTTTGATAGTGTTCTGGTGGTAGTTTGACTTTGGCAGAGATGCTGTGAGGGAGAAACCAGAGAAAGAGAAATGGAGGAGTGGGTCGTGTGGTTTTTTTTATTTTTTTTTATTTTTTTCTAGAACAAAAAATTTTATTATCATTTTTAATTTTGAAAAGGTGGCCCTAGAGTAGTGTAAGGTTGTCCATTGCAACCTGGGGTCATAGGTTCGAATCCTATAATCAATTTTCTCTACCTGCAAATGGAGCCTTGTGCATTGGTTGCTTTCTTTTTTTTTTTTTTTTTTTTTTTTTTTTTGTGTAATTTATTTTTTCAAAATTAGTTGAATCTCTTGGGTTCTTTTTGATTTTTTGCATGTTAAAATGTAGAATATGTGTAGCATTTGTAAATTTAGCTGACCTCATCATTCTCTATTTGATACTTGACTAACAGAAAGACTTAGTTGTTAACATTTCAAAATAATGGTGGTCCTTGTATTTAGCCCAAGGTGAAGGGGAGGTTTTTGTAATTTACCTTCTGTTTTCAGACTTCAATAGTTCTTGATATTGTTATAGTTTTCTGGGAGAAATATAAAATCTTAATGATAGAATGTTTTGGGCGGTTAGGGATCAGATTGCATTATGATAGAGGTATTGAGGCTTGACAGTGAGATGTATTAACACAGGAGAAAAATGCATCATCCCTTCTCCCTTATCATTCCTGTATTAACACAGGAGAACCATTTCTGTAAACGTGTGCCAGTCACTTTTTCAAGCAGTTGCTTTGTGTTGCTTTAAGTACTTGTTGGTATGTTGTTTGGCCCAAACTTTGCATTGCTATTACATGTGTGTGTGTGTTTATATATTGGACCTTTTTGACTGTTGTCCATGTAATTAATGTCATTATTCATCCTTACAGTTTGTTACGACACTTGCTGGGAGTCACAGATGAAGAGAGGCAAAGGAGGCGTGAAGAGATATTATCAACCAGGTAAATTTGGTGCTTTGGTTCTCTTATATGTACTGATGCCTCTTGGCTAAGATTTTGTTTGAAACCATTATTATTATTTATTTATTTATTTATTTATTTTTCAAAAACATTTTTTTTCGTCTTATATTTATTGCTTTTACCAAAATTTCACTTTGTTTGTTTGGTAAATGTTAGTCTTGTTTTTCACATCCATAAAATAAAATTGCAAAAACAATGATTAAAAATAGAAAAATTCATGTATGGTTGAAAAAAGTTTTTCTTTTAAGTATGAATTTTCCCAGTTGGAAGTAATTTTATTTATTTATTTATTTATGTTTTTTGCAATTTTTTTGCGGGATATGAATAACATGCTTAAGAGTTACCAGACCAAAAAAGAAAATCAAATTTAGTTGAAAAAAAGCCATGAAAGACTAAGAAACTCATACGAAGAAGCTGTTTAATGGTTCCCAAATGGAGTAGAGAAAAAAAACAAAAAAAAAAAAGAGGCACTGACCTGGACTTCAATCATAGTATGCTCCAAAGAACCATATTTTGAATCATAATGCTAGGTTTCGCTGGATAAAGACTACTCGGTCGCATGAATCAGCAAGGTCTTATAGAGCATATAGTGTGATGCCAATTCGGAACTCATTTTTCACTACCACGGTTCTTGTAATTATTAGAATTTTTCTATGTTGTCTTAATGTTAAGGCAATTTCTGCAGTTCATTAATAAATCCATATTCAGGGATATTATATTAAATTAGTGAAGTAAAGTGAGTAGTATCTTAATACATTCATAGCAGCATAAAATAACTCACAAATGTTGGTACTTTAAATCCATGTCATTCTCCACTTTATAACCAGGATCCTGTGCACGAGTTCTCATTGTCGTATGCCTACATCTATGGTATTTAACCTTCGTTCCAACATTCATCTATGGTATTTAACCTTCGTTCCAACATTCAAAGGGATGTCACTCCTTTAGCAATAAACCCAAATTCTTTTCGAATTCTGTCAGTTATTGTTGTTAAACTAAACAAGCTTGAAGGTAAATGTCCTGTGAAGATAAATTGTTTTTCTAACTGAATAGAATCTAAATGACCTTACGATGATTGATGTTTTTATTAAAGCTGCCTAAATGAACTACTTTGTCAGCTGGGGACTCAAATGCAATTGGTTTGAGTATTCAGTTGCTTCTTTGGGTAGGATAAACACTAGGTCAATTACTTGGGTCAAAAATCAAATTATTCTTTTGGTTGGTTATGGCACAGTTAAGGAATTTTTTTTCTTCTGTTTTATTGGGTCGACTAGTGTTTTTGAAAATTTCCATTTTCTTCCTTCTGAAGCTTGAAAGACTTCAAGGAATTCGGGCATGCAATTGAGGCAGTTAAAGATAAAGGGGTTGTGGTGGCTGTGGCTTCTCCAGATGATGTCGATGCTGCGAACAGGGAGCGCTCTAGCTTTCTCGAAGTGAAAAATGTCCTTTAGGATATTCCAGAGGACTCTGAGAGGATGCTTGCCCTATTCTTTCCCTGGACGTGGTGCTGTTGCTGCTTCCTGATAATTTCTTCCAACCCCCCCCCCCCTCCCGTTTGTTTCTTAAAGGAATAAAGAAAAATCAATAAGTAATATGGTAATAGCAATTTTCAATTTTATGGCAGGAAGGCATTTTTGGAGCTTGAATATCCACTTAGAATAGGTGTTGCTAGATTAATTTCATGTTTGAATCACGTGGCTCCCATTGTACGGATCATAAATGGAATATTGAAAAAAATGTTGTAGTTTCTCTTCCAGCACGTACCATTTTCCAATTGACGCTGGATCCCACCATTCACCACAAGTCTTCTTTTTGCAACCTTATTTCGTTGTAATTGTAGTAGTTATACTTCGATCCAAGTGCTTGCAAATTATTTCTTGATGGTGTTGGAATTTTTATGGTTGGTGAACATCATGATATGTAAAGTTGACAGTTTGGTTAGCCCTCAATGTGGAGCAATATTTGTCAATTCCATCGATCATCCATTGGTTATATATATTTGCATATATTGCAGCCTAATTTGTATGTGATGAAGAGTAACGAATGAAGAGGAGGGTAGCCATCAAGTATTAAAAAATTTGGCTAGTTGGGAGTCTCCACCAGACCATCTTCCAAAAGGGTGGAAGACGTGGCTACCTTGTTTGTCTCGTCTTGGGTTGAGGGATGGTGAATTTATCTTCTGCACGTTCTGTTTTTGCACTAATGAGTCGCTCTCACAAAAGTACTTGGTTTGGGGGCTCTGGCCCATGAACACCCACCATGCGTTTTTCCATATTATTCTGACAAAATCGGGTAAGAGAATTTAATGCTTGAATGACCCTCATGTTAATGATAATTTTTTTAATCATATTATTATTATTATTATAGGAAGAAGAAGGAGAGGAGCATCCAATCATTTCCAAAAAAGACTCTTACCGTTCTGGTAATGGAGGCTTGGAAATTGGAAATGAAGTTTCAGTATACGATTGGGGGTTCACGGGGGTTGAATTTGGAAATCAATCCCTGAATGAAAATCGTCTTCGTATATGTTTGATTCTCATTAAAAGTTTAAAATGTAAAAATCTCATGTATTAGGTTATGAATTATATGTATATAGCGAGTAAGCTACTTTCGGAAATGGTCCTCAGTGCACAAACTTTGCCCACTCTCAACTGCCATAGAACGTGTGATTGAAAATAGCGGTCAAGCATTTTTTTCTTTGTCAAATTTACTGTTAGAAAATCGAATTAAAATGACGCAAGAATAAAAGTTGGAAACATGAAAATACAGAGTTTCCTTGCATGTATAACAAATTAGGAGCCCATTTGGAGTGAAATTTTTGGGAATTCTTTCGGTAATTTTTTGTCTGAAGTTGTTAAGTAACTTTTTGTACACTTGGTAAGAATTTGATTAGGAACTTTTGATTGTTTTGTAAAAAATTTAAAAAAATTTCAGGAATTTTTAAAAACTTATAAAAACTTTTAGTTGTTTGGTAAAGAAGTTGAAGAAAATTTTAACAAATTTTTGACGTATTGCCAAATGTAAAAAAAAAAAAAAAAATAGAAATCTCTCCTCTTTTTTTTTTTTTTAAATCCAAATGTATGTGATAAATGCAAGCAGAATTGCCCAAATGCTGCAATTGTCATCTCATCTGGGTTCTGTCGTACTATCATATTTCCAACCATCTACCGTTGGATGAGAGTAGGTACGCAATTATAACATTAGGTACTTTTTTTAGCACATACGTACAGGTCCGCAGTTACAAAACTTAGAGGTACTTTCCTTACTATATTTGTACCTATCATAATCGTTCACCCCTTCCCCCTCCCTCCAAATTGTACTTCCAACTATAAAAGCTAACTTGTCTCTTCAACGAGTTTGGGTGAGGCTATACCTACCTCAACTGTTTCTTTAACGAGTTTGGGTGTCACCTACCAAAATCCTAAATAGGGCAAGCCTATCTCTTTAACTTTCTCCTTTAATGGAAGCAAAACATAACCATCCACTTTCATCAGGAGCAGAACGACTAAAGATTCAGTGTAAATTGTTTTTATCGATTTATAAAATAATAGTAATATTTATTGATTTTTTCTTTTATTTATAAATTTTATTTTTTCCTATTATTGTTAAATGTTTTTATAATTTTTTTTATTTTTACTCATATTTACCTTAAAAATGTATTTTTATTTCATTAATTACAAATTCTGGATCACTATTCGGTAATAAAAAATATCACCGAACGTGCTCGCTACGTCAACAAGAAAAAGGTCGTTGAAGTTTGAAAAGAAAAATAAGTTAAAAGGAGGGGTTGAAGAGGATCTCCGATCACCATTCTTCTGATGTTTAAGTCAAAAATGACTTGAATCAAAATGAGGAAGTAAACTGATAGTACTTCGTGAACAAATAATGAATATATCTGAATTTTGTGTTAAGTGTCTTATTTATAGTCTGAATACCACAATAAATTTATGACAAATAATTGAAAGAGAATATTATTGTTTTCTTTTTTGGGAAATCCTTTTATTGTGATGATGTGATAGGAAAATGCCTATCACGTATCATTAAATACATGTATGGTAGGTAAGATAATTGTATGCGATGTGACCTAAAGGGGCTATACAAGTGTCCTATCCGTTTGCCACTTATAAAGTTGGGGCATGACTAAACGTAATGAGATATTGAGAAATAAACTAAATCCATTATTCGAGAGTATTTATGGTCAAAATCAAATAAATACAATCTTTCTAGTAGCGGAGCCCATTTCTTGCATTTTTATTGGTCGAGAATGCTCTCTCCGAGCACTTACACCTCAAGATATTGTGCACGGAGATCTTGTCACGTGTTATTTAGTTAATATTCATATAATATAATATTATTTACGTTTTTTTTTTCTATTTTAAGTTCAGTTAGGTATAATATCATGATTATTGGTACTACTCCAACCAATGCACTAGCTCCCCTGCAATTCAAGTTTTTGCTATATTCTGCAATTATCAAATCTCAGCCCCACGTATCATCCAACCACCAAAATTTTAGTTTTTGTGGGCCACACTGCAAAAGCCAATCCTTTTGCTTCTTGTCTTAATTTTTTCTTCAGCTTCACATTTTTTTTTTTGGGGTCTCAAATGAAACGCTACTTCCGTGAATCCTTTAAACTAGATGAAGAAACTGATTTTTTCGAGTCAGTGCAAAATGGGCTAATTAAGCTTTTGATAAAAAAAATTATCAAGAATTATTATTAATTTTTGTAATTAAAATAAAAATAAAATTTTATGAGTTAAATTTGATTTTATTTTGTCATTTAAATGTTTTTTAATTATATTCCATTTGAAATCTTATAAAAAAAATAAAATTTGATATGAATTTATTTTCTTCTTAAATTATCTAGACAAATTTACTCTTAAATCAAATTAATTCTCTATTTTAAATCAACTCTTGCATTTATACAATTATTCTATCAATATTAAATCTCAACCTTTCATTTTATTAAACGACTAAGAACTTAAGCTTATGTGAGGCTCATTTTAGGAGTTTTAAATATAATATTTCTTATTTACATAACAACTAAAGCCTATAAATAGATTAAAAAAAAAAAAAACACAGATTGAAAAAACAAAACTTATAAAAAAAATTTTCTAAATGAAACTGAAGGGTAAATAGATTAAAAAAGAAAAAACAAACCTATAAATAAAAATAATTCAACATGCTCTACAACCTTGATTTAAGCAAGTTCAAAAATAATTTCATAATTTAAGAAACTTGTATATTTATATAAATTTTATTAGTGATAATAAATCCCTTTGTGGGATAATTCCTTGAGATTGTAACGATATTAAATAAGAGTTTCCTTTTTCAGTAATTATATTGAATAAGAGTTTATTAATAAATAAACAAATAAGAGTACTAAAATAATCTACTAAACTGAAAGGAAGACACCCAATATCTGAATAACCAAAAATCAATAAAAGTTGTAGAGCATGTTGAACTTGCTTAAATCAAGGTTGTAGAGTATGTTAAATTATTTTTATTTATAGCTTTTGTTTTATTTTGTTTTTTTTTTTGTTTTTAATCTATTTACCCTTCAGTTTCATTTATAAAATTTTTTTTATAAGTTTTGTTTTTTCAATTTGTGTTCTGTTTTTTAATCTATTTATAGGCTTTAACTGTTATGTAAATAGGAAATATTATATTTAAAACTCCTAAAATGAGACTCACACAAGCTAAGTTTTTAGTCATTTAATAAAATGGAAGGTTGAGATTTAATATTGATAGAATAATAGTAGAAACGCAAGAGTTGATTTAAAATAGAGAATTAATTTGATTTGAGAGTAAATTTGTCTAGATAGTTTAAGAAGAAAATGAATTCATATCAAATTTTATTATTTTTTTAATTAGATTTTCAAATGGAATATAATTGAAAAAAATTTAAATGATAAAATAAAATCAAATTTAACTCATAAAATTTTATTTTTATTTTAGTTACAAAAATTAATAATAATTCTTGATATTAGCCCATTTTGCATTGACTTGAAAAAAACAGTTTCTTCTTCTAGCTTAAAGGATTCACGGAAGCAGCGCTTCATTTGAGACCCAAAAAAAAAAATAAAAAAAAAAAAGAAAGAAAGAAAGTGAAGTTGAAGAAAAAATTAAGGCGAGAAGGAAAAGGATTGGCTTTTGCAGTGGGGCCCACAAAAACTAAAATTTTAGTGGTTGGATGAAGAGATTCGATAATTACAGAAAAATAACGGAAACTTGAATTGCAATTGATGCCAATGCCCAATGGTACAGTACGACTGTAGCTTACTATGTGTACAGTACCCAATGGTTTCTATTAATTCATAAAATTTAATAATATTTTATTAATTTTTTTCCTTTACTTACAAATTTTATTTTTAAGTTTTTTTTTAATTATTTTTTACTTTTGCTCCCAGCGATTAAATCCTCCTTTAACTTCTCCCAAAAAAAAAAAAAATTTATCCAGCTGCCAACTCTGTCCTACGTTAATAATCCTCGTCTCCCCTCTCCACGAATAAGAAA
>QLOD02175789.1:0-11403 GCA_003260245.2 Sideroxylon spinosum
ATTTAATTTAACCATACAATCTAAAAACACACTTTAAATTTTTAGAGAATAAATCGGTAAGGAACAACTCACAAGGATAAATCCAAACCAAGAACATACCCTCCTAGCCGCTTCTGCCGTTATAAACCACAAGCATATGAAAACTTAAAGTCTCTCATCAAATAAAATATACACCAAAATGATTTTTGGTGGTTGTGACATATCTTTGCAAGAAGAGATCTTAAGCAATCGATTGACGACTTTCTAATCAACTAGACTGCCATCGATAGCCAAAACAAGAATTTGAAATTTTTTGAATTAAGCAATTATACCCTAACCTTTTCACGAGAAGAAAAATCTCAATTACAAATTCTATTATCAACGGATTTACTCATACTCTTTATGATTCACTCGCATAAATCTTTTAGTCACTCTTGCTTGATTCACTCGACAAACTCTAGAAATGGATTATCTTCTTCACACAAAAAGTAAAAAAAGAATGAATTAAAACAAAAGGTAGAGAAAAGATCATGTAGACCCTTAATAATAAAAAAATTCTCTCGACAGATCTCTATAATATGTTCCCTATATGTATATGTTATATTAAGAGTCGGCACATATTTATTGAGTTAAACTTTTGACCTAAACTGACAGAATAAAAAACAAAATTTTGCACAATCTTCTTTGGCTGAACCATCAACTTCTAGGGGGTCGAAGGGTCGCCTTTCCTGTGCCTTGGTTGCGAGGTACATTGTTTTGTTTTTTAGCTTTAATTATTTTATGTTCGAACCATCAGCTTCCATGCAAACTGTTAGTGTATATATGTGTATAGGGGTAATTTAGTCTTTCTTTATTTAATGTGTAGTACCTTAACCCTGACCCTAGCCATCGTATTATTGTAGTAGTCATCATATTATTATGGTATTTTGCGTATATATACTTGTACCATATTTATGATATTCAATACAAACTGTTCAACCTCTAATTAACATCTACTTTTCTCTCCATCTTCTTCTTCTTTTCTTTTCTTGTTCTTGGATTATCTTAACATGGTATCAAAGCCAGCTTTAAACGCATAATCACCTTTTTTTTTCTCTATTTTTCCTTCTGCACTGCTGCATCATCTGTCAGAAATTTCGTTTCGATTCTGTACTGGTTTCTGTATCTTCTTTTCATCGCCACAATATACCATTGGAATCGTTTTTCAACTCCGAGTTCAACCACACAAAAACCAGCCCCAAACTCCGTCGTACGTACCCTCACGTGCCCACGCACCTCTGCTCGCCTCCATGCGCCCCACGCGCCAGCATCGCAAAATCAGTTCAGCCGCTTTCTGTGGCTGGTTCAACTGTTTTCTGGCCGATTCTCTTCCGGTTCAGACCGGTTCCTGCCTATTTTGACCCTTTTGAATCTGATTTTGTGGTCTGATTTCTCTGATTTCTACGGTTTCTGTTATTTCGGCTGTGGTTGCCAGTTTTTTGGACCATTTCCTGCTATTTTTCTCTATGGTTTGGATTATTTTTACTACTGTTGCTTCATTATGGATCATGCAGCGGTTTCTAAACCTATTGTTATCACTTTGGAGGGTCCCAATTATATTCCTTGGTCTCAGGCGATGTCTAGTTTTCTCAAGGGGCGCAAACTTTGGCGCTATGTCACTGGAGATATTGTATCACCTGTTAAAGATGCTGATGAGATAGATATTGCATACACTGAGCGTCTTGAGGAATGAGAAAGCAAGAATCATCAGATTATCACGTGGTTCCGTAACACCTCTATTCCCTCTATCAGTTTACAGTTTGGGAGATTTAATATTGCACAGGCCATCTAGAAGTTCCTGGCCACTAGATACACCACTACTGATTTATCATATCAGTATCAGCTTCTGACTTCTTTACGCCAACAATGACAGGAGCCTGGACAGTCCATCAGTGCCTTCCTGCCTCAGCTTTATTCTTTGTGGGACCAGTTAACTCCTTCTGAGCCTAGGTGGGTCTGTCCTACGGATTCTACTCTGTTTGCCACTTATCGTGATCAGCAGCGTTTGATTTTGTTTCTCATGAGTCTCTCTGATGCATATGAGCCGGTTCGGGCTTCTCTCCTTCATTGCAGTCCTCTCCCTACACTGGAGCAGGCTATCTCTGAGCTCTTATCTAAGGAGACTCGTCTAGGCCTTGTTTCAAGCACTCATGTAGACATTGTTCTTGTAATACCAAGCTCCAAAGCTCGTGGCTCCTCTAGTGGTTATCAAGGTTCCTCAACCTCTGGTGGCTCTCGAGGTTTTTCAACCTCTAGTGGTCAGTCCTCAGGCACTGTTTCTCGGAATGATACATGTACCTTCTGTCATGCTACTGATCACCGCTTGCTTACCTGTCCTGTTCGAATTTGCAAGCATTGCTGCCAGAAAGGCCCGGCCATTATCTATCTAATTGTCCCAAGAATCCTACCCGTTGAGACACTCGTCCCCAGTCTACTGCTGCCACTGCTAAGACTTCTTCTACTGTTGCTGCCTCTCCTACTCTGATTGATGTTAGTGATCTTCCTGCCCTCGTTCAGCAGATTATGTCAGCTTCTGGTAATCCTCATACTGCCTGTCTACCTCTTCAAGTATATCCTCTTGGTACTTTGATTCTGGGTATAGTAATCATATGACTTTTGATTCATCTATATTTTCTTCTACATCCTCTGAGTCTTCCTTTCCTGTTATCTATACTGCTAATGGCTCTTCTATGACTGTTGATCATGTTGGGCATATCAACACATCTACTTTGTCAATTCCCCATACCTACTATATGCCTAAACTTTCTCTTAATCTTATTTCTGTTGGTCAACTATGTGACCTTGGACTTACAGTTTTTTTTTTCTTCTACTAGTTGTGTTGTGCAGGATCCGTAGACGGGACGAACTCTTGGGATAGGCCGTAAACATGGTCGACTGTTTCATCTTGTGGATCTTCATCTTCCTGCTCCTATAGCTGCCACCACTGTTACCACCTCCACATCATATTCATCACCATTTTTTGGCATTTGGCATTCTCGCTTTTGTCATGTGTCTTTAGGTCGTTTATGTTTTATTATGTCTAAAGGTGTCTTAGGTCATGTCCCTAATGAACACCTTAATTGTCAGTCTTGTCAACTTGTTAAACAACCAGCTTTACCTTTTAATAAAAGTTCTTCCATTTCTTCTGCTCCTTTTGATTTAATTCATTCTGATATTTGGGGGCCTTTTCCCACTCTTACAATGGGATGTTCCTCCTATTTTGTTATCTTTGTGGATGATTTCTCTAGATTTACTTAGCTTTATCTCTTAAAGAATAGATCACAATTACAGCAAACCTACTATGACTTTGCCCACATGATTAAAACTCAATTTTCTCGTGATATCAAGGTCCTTCGCTCACATAATGCTCAAGAATATTGTGATAACTCCTTTCAGGCTTTTCTAAGAACTTGAGGCATTCTTTCCCACCGCTCTTTTCCTGGTACCTCCTAACAAAATGGGTGGACAGAACGCAAACACCGCCACCTACTTGATACTGCTCGTGCTCGTCTTATTTTCCTTGGTTGTCGAGAGAAATTTTAGGGGGAAGCTCCACTTACAGCTGCCTACACTAATAACCGAGTCCTATCTACCCTTCTTGATAACCTTACTCCTTATGAGCATCTATATGTACTTCCCCAGATTAGCATTCTCTCTATGTCTTTGGTTGTGCCTGTTTTGTCTTATTACAGCCCCATGAACGTACTAAACTAAAACCTAGATCTCGTCTATATTGCTTTTTAGGGTATGGGATTGAGCATAAAGGTTATTGTTGTTGGGATCCTGTGTCTCGTCGCTTTTGTGTCTCTCGTCACGTTGTCTTTTAGGAACATAAGATATTTTTCTCCTTATTTTCCTTTCAGTTGTCCTCCTCTTCAGTATCTCCTTACCTTACTGATCCTTCTGTTGACCTTTTCCCTGAGGATGTGGATGTTCCTGCTATGGTTCCCTATCCTGTTCTTGAGATTGTTGATGTTCCTGATGATCCCACTGCTGATGTTGTGCCACCTGCTACAGTCTATCCGATAGAGTCCCCGTCTGATGATCCTGCACCTTCTGTTGCGCCCTCTGGTCCTTCTGTCAAACGTTCTACTCAGGTAAGCACAATTCTTGGTTATCTTCGAGATTATCACTGTTTTTCTACTGTTTTAGCCCACTATGAGCCTCGCTCTTATCGTGAGGCAAGTTCTAACCCTCTTTGGCAACAAGCAATGGCTGAAGAATTACAAGATCTTGATAAGACTCACACTTAGGACCTTGTTGCTCTACCTTCTGGCAAGTCTGTTATTGGATGTCGTTGGGTTTATAAGATCAAAACTCGATCTAATGGTATTGTGGAGCGATACAAAGCTCATCTGATTGCTAAAGGTTTTACTCAGGAGTATGATATCGACTATGAGGAGACCTTTGCCCCTATAGCTCGGCTTACCTCTGTTAGGAGTCTTATGGCCGTGGCCGCAGTTTGCAAGTGGCCCCTATATCAAAGGGTTGTCAAGAATGTGTTTCTTAATGGTGATCTGGCTGAGGACGTCTATATGCAGCCTTCTCTTGGTTTTTCATCTTCTTCCGGTCAGGTATGCCGACTTCGTCGTGCTCTCTATGGTCTTAAGCAAGCGCCACGTGCCTGGTATTCTAAGTTTAGTTCTATAATCAGTAGTATTGGCTTCTCTACTAGTGCCTATGACTCTGCTCTCTTTGTTCGCAAGTCTGCCAATGGTATTGTTCTTCTTCTCCTCTACGTGGATGATATGATACTTACAGAAAATGATGTTCATGGTATATCTGAGCTCAACGACTTTCTTTATCGTCACTTTGAGATGAAAGACCTTGGCCGATTAAGCTACTTTCTTGGTCTTGAGGTTTCATCTGGATCGACTGGTTATTCTCTTACTCAGGCCAAGTACGCTTTTGATCTTCTTACTCGTGCTGGACTTATGAATAGTAAGACTACTTATACTCCCCTCAAAGTCAATGTTCGCCTTAATTCTATTGATGGTGAACCATTATCTGATGCTACATTGTATAGACAGCTCATTGGCAGCCTTATCTATCAGACTGTTACTCGTCCTGACATAGCCCGTGCTATCCATCTTGTCAGTCAATTTATATCCGTACCTCGCTTGACTCACTATGCTGCTGTGCTTTGCATTTTTCGGTATGTCGAGGGCACTCTTTTTCGTGGTCTCCATTTCTTTAGCCAGTCATCTCTTCAATTACATACCTACTCTGATGCTAATTGGGCTAGAGATCCTACAGATCGACGTTCTACCATCGGTTTCTGTTTCGTTTTAGGCGATTCCCTTGTCTCTTAGCGTAGTAAGAAGCAGACTCTAGTGCTCGCTTTCGTACTGAAGCTGAATATCGTGCCCTTGCTGACACTATGCAGGAACTTCTCTGGCTTCGGTGGTTGCTTCAAGATATAGGTGTTAGTCATTCTAGAGCTACTGCGCTTCATTGTGACAATCGTAGTGCCATATTGATTGCTCATAATGATGTTTTTCATGATCGCATGAAACATATTGAAATTGACTGTCACTTCATCCGCCACCATATGGTTTCTGGTACAGTCCATCTTGCTTCTGTTTCTTCAACAGATCGGATAGCTGATATCTTCACCAAGTCTCTTTTACCTGGCCGATTTGATGCTCTCGTCACCAAACTCAAGTTGATCTCTGCTACACCGTCTTGAGTTTGAGGGGGGTGTTAGGGTATATATGTGTATATGGGTAACTTAGTCTTTCTTTATTTAATGTGTAGTACCTTAACCCTAACCCTAGCCATCGTATTATTGCAGTAGCCATTATACTATTACGGTATTTTGCCTATATATACTTGTATCCTATTCATTATGTTCAATACAACCTGTTCAACCTTTAATTCACATATACTTTTCTCTCCATCTTCTTCTTCTTTTCTTTTCTTGTTCTTGGATTATGTTAACACAAACCTCTTTAAATATTTCTAGACTTCGATTGCTTGTAGAACTTGTTTACTTTTTAATATGTTCAAGATCCTTTACTAATTAGATATTATTCCCTCAATTGTATCATCCATTTTTTTTTTGGGAAAGTCTTGAGTTCCATTTTACCTAGGAATGTAATTAGGAAACATGAATCCAAGTCTAATTCTGATTCTATATTTTTTTTTGAATTGTAGTTATTGTTTGGATCTGTCACAAGATTAATTTTATAGATTTTTTTGTGAATCAGAAAATGGCACATCACCAATTTCTTTCTCGATCATCTCTCCTTCTGTTGTCACGAGAAGACTCTGTTTCTAGTCATTACAGTCTTAAAGTTTACTACTAATTGCTTGAAGCAAAGACCCAAACATAGAGCTCTCGCTATTATACGGTTGTCCATGGTGGTAGAAACATCTAAGATTTGAGCTTGTCATTATGAGTTGTTGTAAATTACTGATTTACCTTTTAAAAAAATTTAAAAATTGTATTTTTAAAATAAAAACTAACTCAATATTAAATAAACGATTGAGATTGGAACATAAAAGTAAAAATGCAACTTCAAGCCCCCATACATTTCTTAGGGGAGCGTTGAGGGAAAGGATATTAGTGAAGATGGAAGCTGCACCAAGTAATTGCTAGATACATTTATTGCATGAGATATACATACAATGGCGGACCCATGCTGTGTTGAGTTTGGGCCACCGCCTACAGTGAAAGGAAAAAAAGTTTATGTTGTGTTGCATCTAGTGCTAAAGAAAATAAATTAATAAAACTCAATAAATTTTATAAATATCTACAAAATTCAAATTTTTTCTCTCGCTACACAAATTACGAGTTAAAAACTCTACAAATTCTTACAAAATTTTATAACTCCAAATATCGTATCATCACTATTATGACTTCCTCCTATATCTCTACCTTAAGCATGGTATTTCATGTTTGTATGTAAATACTAAAATATTTTAAAATTTAATAAGCATATTTAATAATTAATTTATTTTATAATCTAGTTAAGCTGTATTAAATTGGGTTAATTTTGGGTTCATGTATTTATATTGTATCATATTGAATTTTCTCTTAGTAACTCATTATATAGGGTATGTTTGTATCAAATATTATCATCATTATCTATACTATATTCAACTTTTAATTTGAAAGATTTTTTATGTAAAAAAAATATTTGATATCACTGTATAGTGTTTTGTAATTTATCATGTTTTATATATTTATTTAGAATTTAAAATTTATTTATGATTTAGTCTACACTAACTCAAATTCTTAGATCCGCTATTGTATACATAACGGAAGCAACACAATGTTATCTACCCTAAGTTTCACTTCAACTACATACATGGGTATCCAGATTACCACAAATTTATTAAGATACATTTGATTTATGTTTCCCACAAGTACACTCCAAAACCACCACACACATCATTGAATTGATACTTACCAAAAAAAACAAAACATTGAATTGACATCTATTATTTGGGGTAGTGAGTCTCAATATCTTTTGTTAACATTAAAACAGAAGTCCGTCAACGTATTTGGATCTTCAACATCCTCTCTCAGTTTCTTGTAATCGAAAGTCCACATGACTTTTGGCCTTCTGTATCCATATGAACATGTATTATAAAGGCCTTGTGCAGCTGCATGAGATCTCCTCCGACAACCTTGAATGTGACTTGACTTGTTTTTCTCATCTATGGCTTCAATAATCTCCTTTGCGGTCTTCTCTTTCCCATCTGTGGCATCATAGAAAATATAGAAATTATTGTGCACAATTCAAGCTAGTGACCAACCATATTGAGGTATTACAGTTCCCTTAACAATTCAATCTTAAAACTTCAAAGGCTAGTTCGGGTAAAATTTATAAGGAAATTAAAATATTCAAAGCAAGAATTAGAAATTTTTCTTGTCAGGGACTATCAAATAGAGATAAGATTTTTTCATCACGAGTAATCATCAATCTAAATACACAAGTACATCAAGTTAACTATAAAATCATTAATCTAAATAAACAAAGCAGAGAATAAAACAAATAAAATTGAAATATACATAATAAAATTCAAGAATATATAAAATAGTTAACATACAAAATTAACATCCATTATTGAAGTTAGACCTTTCAATATTTTCAAGAATATAATTTATCCATTATCGAATCTAAATTGATCAAGTTAATAATTGGAAAGTCCAAAGGATAGTATAATGTAAGCAAATAGCCAATTTTAGTATTATTATTATCATTATCATTATTATTATTATTAGTATTACACTCCAAAAAATAAGGGTATAGGCGAGGAACATTTTCCTCGCTAAAGAGTTAATTTTCCTCGTTAAAGACTATAGCTGAGAAATATTTTTCCTCGCCTATGCTTGGTCGCCTATACTTTTTAACGAGGACATTATAAGTTCCTCGCCTATAGTTCCTTTTAGCGACAAAAAACATTTCCTCACCTGTAGCGGTTTTTAGTAAGAAAACACCGTTCCTCACCTATAGTGTCTTTTGGCAATAAAAGAGTTATGTTGCATATGCCTGTATCTTATAGCGAGGAAATTATAATTTCCTGGCCTATAGTATCTTTTAGCAAGGAAAAACGTTGCCTCGCCTATAGTGACTTTTAGCGAGGAAAAAGTTATGTCGCTTATTGTATTTCTTTTAGCAAGGAAATCATTGCCTCACCTATGGTAACGTTCTGTGAGGAAACAATTTCGTCATTAATTCTAGCTTTTAGCAAGGAAATTGTGTTTTCCTCACTAGACTGTACAATAATGGAAACTTTAGCAAGGAGCATATTTCCTTACTAAAAGTATTGGTTAAAAAAATTATTTTTTTTGAATATGTAAATTTCCAAAAAAAACTTACTACCGTAATAAACCAAACATAGAAAAAATAGAAAAAACCTGTTATACCAAACATATTATACATGCCATAACAGTAAAAACTAAACATACAAATTATAATATTTTAAAAGTTAACCCAATAATCCAACAATAAGCATGAAAATTCAAGAAATAAAATAAAAATATTAAGATTGCATACAAATAAAATAAACAAAGCTAAAATCCAAGTTCAATATTAACTGTTAATGTCTAAAACTAGGGAGGTGAAGGTGCACTTTGAGTAGAAGTGGTTCTTGCAGAGCGAAACTCCTCAAATATTTGCATCAGACTATCAACCCTATTTGAAAGAATATTTCGCTTAGTTTGCATTTGCTTCATTTTTTTAATGATGCCTTATCTCGAAGTTACGCCTCACGAGATCTCGAAGCAGTACAACCTGAGCAGTGAAGATTACGTACGGAAGGGGGCTTGGCCCGTGGCCCATCCCACGTACATAGCTAGTCTTCCTCCCTAAGACTTACATCCCTACTTCATCCTCACTCACTGCGACATGGCCATCGGGGGTAGGCTCACTAATTATTCTTTGCATCTTATCCTAAAATTTATTATAACTAATGTGAAATATTGCTAAATTATAACTAAAAAAATTACAATGTCAAATAAAAATTACAATAACTTACATGTAACTCTCCCGCCTTCGGGCAACACCACTGGTTACTTTTTGTTGTATGTGCTTGTTTCCACCATCCAAAAGAGCCAATCGGCTCATTACTTTCTGGATTCACCTATAAAAAGCAATACATAAGTACAAGACTAATGATATAAATGAAATACATAAACTAGTAATTACCATGCTATAACGAGCGGGAACAAATGCACGTGAACCCATCGAGTGTGTAATAGTTAGATGAGAACGATTCTACGCATTTTTCAAAGAAAAACATGTTTAATGTTCAAATCATAATTAGACCAAATTTTTTCGTACATTTTTATGTAAACTATATTGACCTGGTAACTAGTGTTTGTCCATTTGTTGTCGATGTGCCACTCCCAATCAACTTGTAATATATCGGATGGGCAACGCTCTCTCGCCTCCTCCACAGTGAGTCCCTTCTCTATCATGTTCTTAAATTGCTTATACCACTTGTGTCGTAGGTCACTCAGTCGAGCCTTGAAAGAGTCCTCCATGTTCTTTCATCTCGCACTCCCAGGACTTACTCCCAATCAACTCTCATCTGTTTAGTTACTTATTTATTATTTACATATATTTTTAAATTTTTATTTAATATATATAATATTTATAATATATATAATATTTTGGACCCTATAAGTGATTATTAGCCAGAAAATTAAATTTCATCACTCAAAGTTCCTTAACGATTAGCGAGGAAAATGATATTTCCTTGCCTATACCTTACTATTAGTGCGGAAACAAAATTTCGTCGCCTAGAGTCAACAAAGTTGCTTGACTATTAGCGAGGAAACGTATATTTCCTCGCCTAAACCCCACAATTAGCAAGGAATCACAATTTCCTTGCCTATAGTATTCCCCAAACCTCTCCCTCCCATATTTTTTTTATGTTGGTGCAAATTTTTTTGACCCTATAATGAGAAAAACCAAAGATCCTCCCAAAATACAACTATTATTAGCGAGGAACCATAATTACCTTGCCTATAGTATTCCCCAAACCTCTCCCGCACATATTTGTTTGTGTTGATTTTTTAACCCTATAGCGAGGAAAACCAAAGATCCTTGTGAAAGACAACTATTAGCGACAAAATTGTCCCTTGCAAAAAATTTTCAAACTGTTAGCACGGAAATTTTGTTTTCGTTGCCTAAAACCTCGTATTAGCAAGGAAATAAGTTTCCTCGCCTATACTCCATTTTCTTGTAGTATAGTATTATTATTAAATTTTTTTTGATAGCAAGACAACTAGCCAATTAAAAGAACCTATCAACGAACCTATCAACTAGCCCTATGGTAGCCTCTAGCCTGAGTCCTTTGGTCTAGTATATACATACATATAATTAAAAGTTCAAATTGTAAGCTGTAATTTTTATAATTCTTAGCATAATTAATACATACTTAGGTGGCATCTCAACTTGGTCAATCATATCTGCCTCCAACCATATGTGTATATATAGAGAGAGATCCTCCAACCATATGTGCAATAGAAATATATTTCTTTATTTTTATTTATTGCTATTACCTACTAATACTATTATTAGTACTACTATTATTAAAATTTAATTATTATTAATATTGATATTATTGTTATTATAAATAATTACTATGATAAATATTGATTTTATTATACATTTATATCACTATTATAAAATGCTAACAATGTAAGAAAAAATAGAAAACTGCTTTTATACAAAAACAATAAACACACTGTTAACAAACAAATTCACGACAATTTTCCTCCAAAAACAAATGCAACAAAAAGTGGAAAAAAAGTATTGCAAACAAAGGATTTTATTCAGTAACCTTTTAACAAACAATATTTCTTCAACAAACTTTCACCAAAATAAATTACAATAAAAAAAATTGAAACAGTGCGCATGGCATTTT
>QLOD02175801.1:0-11399 GCA_003260245.2 Sideroxylon spinosum
AGTAATTTTCTTGTTTATGCATTAATACATTCCTTCATGAAGCTATGCTACACTCACAATTTAATTCTTTCATGTCATTTTTGATTTGGGTTCAATGCACCTATTTGATATTATATCCATGCATGAACCATGAGAGTAACCTTTTTCGAGTGATTTCATTTGAGAGTGAACATCCTAGTGAGAGTTGAAGTCAAAACCATGATCTTTACATATATTTGTTAATTATGTTGATTGGATGATAGTACTTAAGGTATTTGAAAATAAATGGTTGAAAATTTAAATGAGTTGGAAGTGTATTTGAAAAATAATTTATGCAAAAGGTTAAAGTTTGGCTATCTGTTTCATATTGAATTCGAATCAGAAGTTTTTAGAATTATTATTAGTTTAAGAATTTTATGGGTAGATTTGTTTTAAACCCTTGCGAGACTTCACTCGTCCACTAGGGGTAAACTAAGGGTTTAAAAGGCTTGCTGCTTGTAGCTAAGTGTAGCCGTGTTTCCAATGAAAAGAGAACTGGGTAGTAGTTTGCATTCATTTTTAATAAAGTCATTGCTAAAGACTAGCAATGTTCAAGTTTTATTTTTTTTTGATAGATAAAAGTAAACTATATTAATAAATGACATACTGTATAAATACTCAAGGGCATACCCCAGGAAAAATACATTAAGCAAAGCGATCCAAAAAGTTCAAACTATCAAACTAGTAAAACAAGTCATTCCATTAACCAAATGCTCAATCAATCAGAGTAGATGAAAGACGCCACGTTTGGACTAAGCGTAAATTGGTAGAGTCGCAAGGAAAACCAGAGCAGTTCGATAACCTTAGCCTGACCAAGCCCATAATTAGATTTATCAATGTTAGCGCGTTCCAAGGTTATCTCTTATGCAAGCGAGAATTCCTTCTCTCTATAATATGTACACCGTAGTAGCAAAGGAGTCTCTTCCAATGAATAAACGAAGAGAGGAGCCTCGAAATGTAGAACAAGCTGAATGTATGGTTGATGTCCAAGTAGATGGAGTGGCACTAAAAGCACATTGTACCCAAGGTGAAGGGCTTCTAGAGCAGAGAACCCATCTGCGTCTCATCTTGGAGGTTTTGTTCCATTCATTAATACTTCATATTCTAAGTCCCCGTTTATTTTTTGGTTTACAAATTTGGGACCAATCAACCTTGCTTCCCCTCTTCTTGAGTTCGGTTCCATACCATAGGAATCGCCTTAGAGTCAATCCTATTTCAATAGCCACTCTTTTGGGTAGGATAAAGTGCATGCTTTAATAAATTTGGAAGCTACATAGGATTGATTTAATGAGAATTAATCTACCAGCATATGATAAGTTTTTAGAAGTCCAACCCTTAACCCTTTTGGTGATCTTCTCAATAAGTTCTTTGTAATCATCAAACTTAAGCTTCGTGGAGATGAGGGGAACACCCAAGTACTTGACAGGAAGTTCACCTAGTTGGAATCTGGGTAAGGAGCAAAGATTTTGTTTGCTTTGCTAATTCATTCCTGAGATTTAGATCTTGCTTTTGTTCCCATTCGGTTGGATGCCAGAATACTTGTGGAATTCATAGAGAGCTTTATGAATTAATTGGAAGGAAGCTTCATTTAGAGTATATAGCAAGAAAAGGTCATTTGCAAAGCAAATGTGGTGTATAGGTGGGCTCATACGTTTCGGATGATAAGTAAACTGACCTTCTTCCACCAATTTGTTGAAGAGTCAAGAAACGAATTCAATCGCAATGAGGAAGAGGTAAGGGGATAGAGGATCACCTTGCCGAAGCCCTTAGCACCCTGGAAGTAGCCTTAAAGACTCCATTTAGTGATATAGAGTAGTGAGGAGAAGTAATGTAAGCTTCAACCCATTCTATAAATCTGATTAGAAGATTGAGGGTATATAGGATGTCAACAAGCAAGAAGTTCCATGAAACCGAGTCAAAGGCCTTAATCAAATCAATCTTTAGAGCACTTCTAGGTGATAAGTTACTTCTATGGTAGTTCCTCACCAATTCTTACATAAGAAGAATTTGGTTTGAGATGGATCTACCCTTAACAATGGCTGCTTGGGAGGGGCTAATAGTGAAGGGCATGATTTTCTTAAGTCTACTGGCAACTATCTTGGAGATGCACTTTTAGATGGTTGAACAACATGAGATGGGTCTAAAATCAGTTACCATGCTAAGATTGGGAGTCTTAGGCACCAAAGCAATGGTGGTGGAGTTGATCACTTTCAATAGTTTTTCTAAGGTAAAGAATTATCTTGTGGCTTCAATGAAGTCATAACCAACAATATTCCAAGCCTTCTTAAAGAAGTGAGACGTGAAGCCATCCGGACCAGGGGCTTTGTGACTAGGCAAAGAGAATAGTGTGCTCTTGATCTCCTCATCTGATGTCTCATAGTCAAGTAAGTTTGATAAATCTGAAGGGAGGTTGGATTGCATGATTGTGGAAACGTATTGCTTGGCATCCTGTGGATAGTTAAATGGAGTCCCCAATAGCTTCTTTTAGTGCTCTAAAAAGGCAGACTTCACTTCCTCATATCCTTCATGCCTTGTACCTTGGCTATCTTGGATGGAAAGGATTATATTTCTAGAGCAGTGATTTTTAACCTTCCTATGGAAATAGGATGTGTTTTGATCCCCTAGTTTGAATGAATTGTCTCTTGCTTTTTGCTTGTAGAAGGCTTCTTCAACTAATGCAAGGTGTATGTAGTCTTCAAGGGCTAACTTTTCCTCAGCTAGCAGACTGGGATTGGAGTTTAATTGTAGCTCCTTTTAGATGGCTTCAAGCCTTGTCTTTGCTGTAGCTACTTTATTGGGAAGGTCACCATGGTGCTCATTGTTAAATGCTTTAAGTGCTACTTTAAGTGACTTGATTTTAGAGTGGAGCTTGTACATTGGAGTACCTAACATGGGCTGAGATCATATCTTCTCAACTAATTTATCTAAGTCTTTTTTTTTAGTCCAGAAATTGAAGAACTTGAAAGGCTTCCTTCTATTTTTGAACTTAGCCCTGACGCTAACAAGAATGGGGCTGTGATCCGATATGTTGGCCATGGGAAAGAAGGCTTCTGAGTTAGGGAAGGATGTGAGCCAATTTTCATTCACCAATGCTCTATCAAGCTTGCTATACATTCTACTTCCATCCTCTTGTTTGTTGCACCATGTGAATAGGCAGCCTAAGTATCTTAAATCGGTAACTTCAATGGCTTCACAAGGGAAAGGGGAGGAAAAATGAGTTTCTCTCTCTAGGATTTCAGCTATTCTAGGGTCTCAATCTGATTTTCTTCATGGCATTCAAGGGATCTACTTCTTCAAAACATAATCATGATGTTGGGATTGCTTCCAAGATTCCCAAGGATGGGGTGGCTTAGATTTCCACACTTGGGGTGGCTAGGGTTTTGCATAACCCTAGATCTATTTCCATGCATGGTGATGATTCAAGGGGTTCTGTACACTTTGATGAAGAAACAAATGGAGTTTTAAATCTCAATGTTGCTGGTTCTTATTCCAAGGATGATGATGCATTGAAGTTTATCATTGATGGTGCGGCTAGGGTTTCCATGCTGTTGGAGCCTTAAGGTTTCGGGAGTGGATGCTTTTATTCATGCTTTGGATTCTCTTCAAGGAGATGATTCTCGGGATTTCAATGTAGAAGCCAAAGTGGCGGCTAATACCCTAGGTCACAATGCTTTAGCAAAATCTATAGTTGCGGCTAGGGCTCCTACTAATGTGGCGGCTAGGGTTTCTTCATGTAATGATGCTCTTGTGAACATGGCTGGGATTTCTTAGATTCCTAATGGTTCTTTGATGATTCGTGATGTTTCTTCCAATGTATTTACTGCAAATCGAGAAGATGTGAGTTCCTTGCTGCACACGATTTCGGATGTGGCGAAAGGGTTTTTTTCCTAATGGGGTCATGCATGATGTAAACCATGGAGATAATGGTGATAATATGCTGCATACTAGGGTTTCTCCTTCTCCATCTAAAATTCTCATTGGTGGGAAAGAGATCTCCTTGGTCTCTAATCACACGGATGGACATGCTGATGTTGCAGCTAGGGTTAACACCCGTTGCAGACAAACACACGTTGCCTTTTCTGATTTGGCACCTTCTCCTAATGCTGCAGCAAATAAACTCATTGTAGAGCAACTCGGGAATGGTGTTGGTAATGATAAACAAATTATTTCTAATGATTTGGAAGGGAATAACCAGCAAAGATCTATTATTAATACTCCTCTTCCTAAACGGCTTTCATGGGCTGATGAAGTGGAGATGGCGAATAATTCTAGTGTCTAGTCCAGGTAGCTGGGTTACAGCGGTTAAAGGCACTTCTAATGGTGCTATGAAGCTTGCTTATCATGAGCCTTCCATGGTAAATGGTATTGTTCGAGTTAAGCCTCCAGTGGAAGTACTTCGTAAGGGTGCTATTCATTGGGAAAATGCCATTGTTGGGTATTTTTTAGACAAGAAATTGCCCTTTAATCTAATTCAACAACATGCCCTTCGCCATTGGGGTAAGGTTAATATTTCTGAAGTCTTGACTAATAGGAATGGATTCTACTTCTTCCGATCTAAAGATGGATATGACTTGCTTAATGTGTTAAATGGAGGTCCTTGGTACTTTGCTGGACGCCCTATAATCCTTCGAAAATGGCATAAGGGTTTGATCCTCAATAAAGATACTTTGAAGACAATTCCTAATTGGGTGAACTTTCATAATGTTCCACTTGAAGCTTGGTCAGATGAGGGACTTAGTTACATTGCGATAGCTGTTGGAAAGCCTCTATTTGCGGATAAGATGATGGATGAAATCAAGCGTATCAGCTACGCTCGATTGTGTATAGAGGTAAATGCTGATCAACCTCTTCTGGATAAAATTGAATTTGAATTGGAGGATGGATTTGTGGCTATTATTGATATTGAATATGGTTGGGTTCCACGTTGTTGCTCCAAATGCAAAGTCTTTGGTCACCTGTGTAAAAACTGTTCTAAAATTGCTGAATGGCGGGTAAAAACTAAATCTCCCACTCTTGCTCAACCTTCTGATGATGGATGGATCTCCGTCTCTTCTAAGGGTAAGACTATTGCCTCCTTTATTACTTCTGTTCATTCTTCAAGTGCCATGGATGCATCTACTTCTAATGTGGAGGATCGAATTCAAGTAATTAAACCTCCAATGGAGGTTGTGAATGCTGCTACACATGAGATAACTCCTACTGCTAGTGATTTTCCACAAGCTTTGATGTCTCGAGAATTGGAGGAAGGAGAAATCTTCTACTAATCTGAATGTTGTAGTGCATAATTCTTTTCAGTGTTTGAAGAAGGATTTAAATGCTGAAGAAGAGTTAATTCACGATACTCTTAATGTAGCTATTGAGAATTCTAGTTTAAAGGGAGGTCAAGATTCTTCTATTTCTCGGCCTATACTTCAAACCATGGATCCAATTTCAGCCCCTAGTGCTAATCGATTACATGATAAGGTACTTGCTGTTGATGAATTGGATTCTAAGAGACAATTAGATGCTAAGAAGAATAATAAGAAGAGGCTTAATGGTGTAGCTACGGCTGGTGGTTTTGGTAAGTCCAAAACGGGTCTTCATGCTTAAAATCGGATGTTGGAATATTAGGGGACTTAATTCCCCTTTAAAACAAAAAGAAGCTGGTACTTTCATTAAGATGAATAATTTGGCTTGTGTTGGCTTTGTGGAAACTAAGGTTAAAGAATCATGTAACGAGCGTGTTTTACTGAATGTGATGCCGGGATGGTCATGCTTGTGCAATTATGATTCTAATTCTTCTGGACGTATTTGGGTTCTTTGGAATCCCTCATTGCTTGATGTGGAATTAATAGGACAATCTCACCAAGTTATATATTGTTCCTTGACACATAAATCACCCAATGTTCATTGTTTTATTTCCTTCATTTATGGTACCAATGTGGTAAATGAAAGATGCACATTGTAGGCTGATTTGATTTCCTATAGCTCTTTTGTTAGAGATCAGCCTTGGCTTGCTCTTGGAAACTTTAATGCTGTCTAGTTTCCTTTTGAAAGAAGAGATGGGTCCCTTGATTGGTTGCCTCACATGGAAGATTGCAATAATGCTCTTTTAGAGGCTGGTTTGGATGATTTGAGATCTCATAGTATACTGTATTCTTGGAGAAAAGGTAAAAGTGAAACTATGAAGAAATTAGACCATGCTATTATTAATGGTGGCTGGATGTCTTCTTTTCCTTATTCTTATACAGATTTTCTTCCTTATGGTATTTCCGATCACTCCCCTATTGTGGGATATGTTGGCATTGGCTTGAATGTTGGCAAGAAAAGCTTTAAATTCTTTAACTATTAGGTAGATTTTGATGAGTTTCTTCCTATTGTTGCTCGTGCTTGGAGTAAGGAGTTCTTGGGGTATAAAATGTTTCAAGTTTATATGAAGCTTAAAGAGGTGAAGAAGGCTCTAAGGGCTTTGTGTGATAAAAAACATAAAGCTAAACACTTCTCTCTTAGAACTTTAAGAGATGAATTATCTTCTTATCAGTGGCACATTGATCAATTTGGACCATCTGATGAATTATTGGCAAAGGAATTGGATTGTTTAAATCGACTTAAGCATACTTCTGTGGTTGACGAAAGCCAAGCCAAGCAAAAGAGTAGAATCCAGTGGCTTAATGAAGAAGACCAAAACTCTTCCTTTTTCTTTAATTCCATCAAAAACCGAAACAATGTTAATAAGCTGGTATGTATTCGCAAAGAGGATGGGACTATGCTTCATGAACCTAATGAAGTCAAGGTTGAAGTTGTTCGCTTTTATCAAGACTTGTTGGGCAGTCCTAGCAATTTGCCCTATCCGGGTGAAGCTTCTCTTCATCATTACATTTCTTCTTCTGTAGATGGTTCTTTTCAGCGTATTTTAGGCGCTTCTGTTTTGGATAAGGAAATTCGATCTATCTTTTTTAACTTACATCCAAATAAGGCTCCAGGTCCTGATGGTTTTAATGCGTATTTCTTTCATAAAGCTTGAAGTATTGTAGGTGAGGATGTCATTGCTGCTATAAAAGAGTTTTTCTCCTCTGGTTTCTTACTTAGGGAATCTAATGCTACAATTGTTGCTCTTGTTCCTAAGGTTCCTAACCCTTCTATGGTTAAGGATTTTCGACCTATATCTTGTTGTAATACTATTTACAAATGTATTACCAAGATTTTAGCTGAGAGGGCTAAACGAGTTCTACCATCTATTATTAATCATTCTCAAGCTGCTTTTATTACTGGGCATTGTATTTCAGATAATATTCTTCTTGCTCAGGAATTGATGAGGGGCTATCACAGAAATCAGGGACTATCATGTTGTGCTTTTAAAGTTGATCTTATGAAAGATTTTGACTCTATTCGCTGGGAATTTCTTTGGGATGCTTTGGATCTTCTTGGATTCCCAAGCACTTTGATTGGATGGATCAAGGCTTGTGTTACCACCCCAATGTTCTCGGTAAGTATTAATGGTGAACTTAACGGATACTTTCCAAGGAAGAAGGGAATTAGGCAAGGTGACCCTCTTTCGCCTTACCTATTTGTAATTTGTATGGAGGTTCTTTACCGTATTTTGCATCACAAAATTTCTGCTTCAGATGAGTTTAAGCTTCATTGGAGATGCTATAAAACTTATTTAACTCACCCTTGTTTTGCTGATGACTTTATGCTATTTTATCATGGCGATCTGGATTCGGTTGGAATTTTAAAGAATGCCTTAGATGTTTTGTCCTCTTACTCTGGCTTAATTCCCAATTTGAGTAAAAGTGATATATTTGCTGTGGGGATTGATGATACACTTTGGGATAATATTGTAGCTCTTATGGGGTTTAGATGGGGTAACCTCCCTCTAAAACATTTGGGTGTTCCTTTGATTACCTCAAAACTTAAAGCTGTTGATTGTGTTGATTTGGAGAATCATATATTAAGGAAGTTGAAGCTCTGGACTAATAAATTCCTCTCTTTTACGGGGAGGCTTCAACTCATCCAATCGGTATTGTTCAGCATACAGTCTTATTGGAGTTTCTAGTTCATTCTTCCTGCCAAGGTGAGTAAGAACATTAAAGCTAAATTGTGATCCTTCCTTTGGAAGGGTACTTCTTTATCTTCTACTAAAGCAAAAGTGGCATGGGATGTGGTATCTTGACCTAAAAAAGAAGGTGGCTTGGGCATAAGAAAGATAAAGGATTGGAATAGAGCTGCTATTTCCAGATATAATTGGCATTTATGTGATCTTTCCTCTACTTCTATATGGGCAGCTTGGGTTTGTGCTAATCTTCTCAAAAAGAGCCAAATTTGGATTGCTAAATTCCCTTGGGACTGCTCTTGGTCATAGCGTAAAATTCTTCAGCTTCGGCCCCTTGTTAAATCCCATTTATCCTACGAGATTGGTGATGGACGAGCAGTCTCTTTATGGTTTGATCCATGGATGCCTGGTGGTGCTATTTGTTCTTCTTCTTCTGCTTGAGTTATCTATGACTCTGGTTTATCCCAATCTGCTAAGGTGGCTGACATTATTGTTAATGGAAGATGGTAATGGTCGGGTGTAAATTTTAACAATCTTATTAGGCTGAAAGAAGCTACTCTTTCCCTACCTCCACCAAGGTGTTCTATTCCTGTTAAGATCATTTGGAAGTCTGCAAATAAGAAGTTATCTATTCGTTTTGCTTGGGAGGTAATTTGTACTCAGCATGACATAGTTGACTGGCATTGCATTGTTTGGTTTAAATACCATGTACCCCGATATTCTTTTATCTCATGGTTGGAATTTTACCATAAGTTGTCAACTCGTGATCGGATTTTTGTGGCTGGGATTGGTCACTCTACTTCTTGTCTTCTTTGTGGAGGTTCTCTAGAAAGCCATAGTCACCGATTCTTTCAGTGCCCTTACACTAGCCATTTATGGTATCATTTCTTAAGCAAGTTAGGACTTTAATGGTTGGCTTCTAGCTGGCATGATATCATTCACTAGAGTTCTGTGCACATTTCTAGTGATTCTTTGCTTCATCTGCTTGGCAAATTGAGTCTTTCTTCTATGATTTACTTCATATGGAAAGAAAGGAATTCAAGGTTGTTTCAACATTCTGTATTGGATGAGCTAACCTTGATTTGGCAAGTGGAAACAGTGATTCGTACTCGGCTACAATCTTATAAACCTTTTCCTAAGTCTGATATTAATAGGCACTTAATGCGTGTTTGGTCTCTTCCATCCTCTGTTCTTCACACTTAAACCTTTGGAGATTGATTTGTTATATTTTGTTAGCTTGTTCTCACATTGTTAGATCTTAAGGGCTTAGTTTGATTATTTTTGGCCGGGGGTATGCCCCTGAGTATCGATACTAAAACTCTTTTATTTATTACACAAATTTATCTACCTTTCAAAACAAAAAAACTTTAATGGCTTCAAGGCAATCATTGAACTCTTGGACAGCAAGTTTGTCAATGCCCTTGCCTCCTTTCCTCTCATGTTCTGCTTTTACCACATTGAAGTCTCCTAAAATGATCCAAGAGTTAGAGTTATCAATCATGGCATAGTTGGCTTGCAACTCATTCCATAGAATTTCTCTAGCTTTTCTGTCATTAGAGGTATAAACAAAAGCAACAAAGAAATTTGTAGATAGTGATTGGCAAGTGATGTGGCAAAAAATGGGTTGGTTTGAGTTGGAAAGAATTTGAATGTTAATGGTTGTACGATCACACAAAAGGAGAAATTGTTACAGCTAAGTCATTTGTATGGTTTCCAAAATGGCTAAACGAAAGGTTGATGGCTTTGCAAGTTTTTTCAAAATTGTGACTTCTAACCTAATTTTCCAAAAGACTTACCAGCTTAAGGGTGGAGGATTTAAAAAATTAGCCAAAAATATAACCCTTTAGCCTTAGATACATAAGTAAACCAACTTTTGTATGTCTTGGGACACTTATGCAAAATTGGCAATTCACGAGTTAATTATCATTAGCCCTATGAAAAAAAAAATATGTGTTGATAGTAAAGCTTCAATGTTTGGCATTCAAGGACTTGAAAGGTGAAAATTTGGGAAGTGTTTTATTGCATTATTATAATCCTTAGACATGCACTTTGATGTTCCTATCCTTTGTTTGTCTAACTAATACGTGGCCAAGCTAGTTGTCAAAAAAGAAATACCTGGCAAACCTATAACCCAGTAAGGACCTAATGGACTCTAGGTGAAAGACACTTATAAGAGCATTGATATGTTTCATGTGATTGATAGTTATTTTCTTGTTTATGCATTAATACAATCCTTCATGAAGCTATGCTACACTCACTATTTAATTCTTTCATGTCACTTTTGATTTGGGTTCAACACACCAGTTTGATATTATATCCATGCATGAACCACGAGAGTAACCCTTTTCGAGTGATTTCATTTGAGAGTGAACATGCTAGTGAGAGTTGAAGTCAAAACCATGATCTTTGCGTATATTTGTTAATTATGTTGATTAGATGATAGTACTTAACGTATTTGAAAATAAAGGGTTAAAAAGTTAGATGAGTTTGAAGTGCATTTGAAAAATAATTTATACAAGAGTTCAAAGTTTGGCTATCTGTTTCATATTGAATTCAAATCAGAAGTTTTTGGAATTATTATTAGTTTAAGAATTTTGTGGGTAGATTCACTATAAACCCTTGCGAGACTTCACTCGTCCACTAGGGGTAACCTAGGAGTTTGAAAGGCTTGCTGCATGTAGCTAAGTGTAGCTGTGTTTCCAATGAAAAGAGAACTAGGTAGTAGTTTGCATTCATTTTTAATAAAGTCATTATTAAGGACTAGCAATGTTCAAGGTTTTTTTTTTTGAAAGGTAAAAATAAACTATATTAATAAAAGAGATACTGTGCAAATACTCAAGGGTATACCCCAGGAAAATTACATTAAGCAAAGCGATCCAAAAAGTTCAAACTATCAAACTAGTGAAACAAGTCATTCCATCAACCAAATGCTCAATCAACCCGAGTAGATGAAAGACGCTATGTTTAGACCAAGCGTAAATTGGTAGAGTTGCAAGGAAAACCAGAGCAGTCCAATAACCTCAGCCTAACCAAGACCATAATCAGATTTATAAATGTTAGTTCATTCCAAGGTGATCTCCTATGCAAGCAAGGATTCGGTTCTCTCTTTAATGTGTAAACCATAGAAGCAAAGGAGTCTCTTCCAATGATTGAAAGAAGGGAGGAGCCTCTAAATGTAGAACAAGCCCAATGTATGGTTGCTGTCCCAGTAGATGGAGTGGCACCAAAAGCACATTGTACCCAAGGTGAAGAAGGGCTTCTAGAGCAGAGAACCCATATGTGTCTCATCATGGAGGCTTTGTTCCATTCATCAATACTTCGTATTCCAAGTCCCCCTTCATTTTTTGGT